>CATIWM010134434.1:0-16034 GCA_949671775.1 Mallotus repandus | reverse complement strand
CATTTACGCACAAATTTGCACGAGTTCACGTTTTGCATTCAAAGATGCGCAATAATGTACAATTTATGAATTTGATAAAGTCAACAAGATTTATGAGTTTTGAAAGATAGAATATGTATTTAGTATTATGAATATGCAATTTGAATCTTGGATAACATGTTTGTAGCCATTTGTGCACAGATTTGCACGAGTTCAAGTTATACGTTCAAAGATGCGCAACTATGTACAATTTGTTCATAGATTTGCACGAGTTCACGTTATACATTCAAAGATGCGCAACAATGTACAATTTGTACATTTGATAAAGTCAATAAGATTTATGAGTTTGGAATGATATAATATGTATTTAGTATCATGAATACGCAACTGGAACCTTGGATAACATGTTTGCACGCAATTGCGCACAAATTTGCGTGAGTTTATGTTTTGTGTTCAATGATACCCAATAATGTACAATTTGTGTATTTGATAAAGTCAGCAAGATTTAAGAGTTTGGAATGATAGACTTTGTATTTAGTATGTTGAATACACAACTGGAACCTAGGATAACATATTTGTAACCATTTACGCACGAATTTACATGAGTTCATGTTTTGTGTTCAAAGATGCGCAACAATGCACATTTGTGTATTTGATAAAGTCAACAACATTTATGAGTTTTGAATGATGGAATATGTATTTAGTATCATGAAAATGGAATTTGAACCTTGGATAACATGTTTGTAACCATTTGCGCACAAATTTGCACTAGTTCATGTTTTGCTTTCAAAGATGTGCAACAATGTACAATTTGTGCATATGATAAAGTCAACAAGATTTATGAGTTTCAAATGATAGAATATGTATTTAGTAGCATGAGTACGCAATTGGAACCTTGGATAACTTGTTTTTAACCATTTACGCAAAAATTTGCACGAGTTCACGTTTTACATTCAAAGATGCAGAACAATGTACAATTTGTGAATTTGAAAAATTCAATGAGATTTATGAGTTTGGAATGATAGAATACGTATTTAGTATCTTGAATATGCAATTGGAACCTTGAATAACATGTTTGTAACCATTTGCGCTCAGATTTGCACAAGTTCACATTTTGCGTTCAAAGATGCACTACAATGTACAATTTGTGCTTTTGATAAAGTAAACAAGATTTATGAGTTTGGAATGGTAGAATATGTATTTAGTATCATGAATACGTAATTGGATCCTTGGATAACATATTTGTAACTATTTACGCACAAATTTGCATGAGTTCACATTTTGCATTTATAGATGCGCAATAATGTACAATTTGTGAATTTGAAGAAGTCAACAAAATTTATGAGTTTGGAATAATAGAATATGTATTTAGTATCATGAATATGCAATTGGAACCTTGGATAACATGCTTCTAACCATTTGCGCAAAAATTTGCAAGAGTTCACGTTTTGCGTTCACAGATGCGCAACAATGTACAATTTGTGCATTTGATAAAGTCGACAAGATTTATGAGTTTGGAATGATAAAATATGTATTTAGTTTCATGCATACGCAATTGGAACCTTGGATAACATGTTTGTAACCACACAACGGTGACACCCTACCTCGAGCTTTACGTATACTTTTTGTCAGATTGGGACGTCACCAAAAGATCACGCCCTCCACGGTATCCACACGAACAAGGAGTTCAAAGAAAAGTTGGTCTGCTAGAACCTTTGTTGTCACATAACACAAAGTCTCTCTATGTATTTTCTTTTCACAAAATAAGGTGGAGGAAGAAGGAAGAGAAAAGTATGGCTCAGCATAAACTTAGTAAATCCTAAAGAATAAGATGTATATATATACATTTTATCTAGGGTTTCTCTTACCAAAACAATTTTGGTTATATTAGACTTCCTTTTCCACTTTGATTCTAATTCCAAATTAGAATCCTTTCCTATTTATTTAGATAACTCTTACCTAAAATAAATTAGGAAATAAATAAATAAATAAATACTAATATATATATATATATATATATATATACTTATTTATTTAATCTTCCATAGAGATAATTATTGGGCTAATTAACCCAAGTCTGCTTTGGGCCTGTTCTAAGTGTGCGACCCTGTAGATTCACATAATGTTGGCAGTGGGCCTCTAGCAAGACATTATGACTACCCAAGTTATATGAAGGTCAATAATCTGACATAACCTAATACACAGCGTGTACTATAGTCCTTTTGTCACATGATATCCTGATTGAACATAAGGCATGGAATATGTCATCTTTATATTGTTCAATCATATTATTACTCGATCCCAAGTAGACTGATACTGATAACTTTTTATCATTCTAGCATGGCCATGCATTTCTCTTCAGTCTCACTCATCGTACTATCAAGTCACGTACTTAATGAACATAGTTTGGATGATAACGCCTGAGTATATGTTTGGATCGTTGATGTGATCTGGGTTCCTTAGCCTGTGTTATGGCTCCATTATTATCACAATATAAGCTTACTAGATATGATATACTAGGAATAACTCCTATTCCAGTTATGAACTTCTTAATCCAAACAACTTCTTTGGCAGCCTCTAAGGCAGCTATGTACTCATATTCTATTGTAGAATCGACAACAGTGTCTTACTTTGAACTTCTCCAGCTCACTGCACCTCCATTTAAACAAAACGCATAACCTAACTATAATCAAAATTCATCCTTGTCAGATTGGAAGCTAGCATCTATGTAACCATTTACAACTAGCTCATCTTTCAGCCCGCAATACAGTAAAAATGCATCCTTGGTCCTTCTCAAGTACTTAAGGATATTCTTAATTGCTATCCATTGACTCTCGCCTGAGTTTGACTGATATCTGCTTGTTATGCACAAAGTATATAGACGTCTGGTCGAGTACATAACATGGCATATATGATGAATCCAATAGTGGAAGCATATGGAATATTACTCATGTGGTCTCGTTCATTTTGTGTCTTTGGACACTGAGTCTTGCTAAGACTAATGCCATAAGACATTAAAAAGAATCCTCTCTTAGAGTTTTGCAAACTAAACCTATTCAGTACCTTGTTAATATAAGTGCTCTGACTTAGGCCAGTAAGCCTCTTATATCTATCTCTATAGATCTTAATGTCTAAAATATAGACAGCTTCACCTAAATCTTTCATTGAAAAATAATTCCCTAACCATTATTTAACATTTTATAGAGTAGGGATATTATTTCCGATGAGTCATATGTCATCAACATATAGCACTAGAAAAACTATTGCACTCCTACTAACTTTCTTATAAACATAAGGTTCATCTTCATTTTTTATGAATCCAAACTCTTTGACTGCTTCATCAAAATGAAGATTCCAACTCCGAGAAGCTTGCTTCAATCCATAAATGGATCTTTGAAGCTTGCAAACCTTTCTAGAATTCTCATGACTGGCAAAACCCTCTAGCTGTGTCATGTACACATCCTCAAGTAAGTTTCCATTAAGAAATGTTGTTTTGACATCCATTTGCCATATTTCATAATCATAGTATGCAGCTATGGCTAGGAGAATTCAAATGGACTTAAGCATAACAACTGGTGAAATGGTTTCATCATAGTCTATACCATATGTTTGCTTAAAACCTTTTACAACCAGTCTTGCTTTAAAGGTATGCATATTGCCATCCATGTCAGTTTTCTTTTTGAAAACCCATTTGCACCCAATAGTTTTTAAACCTTCAGGTGAATAAATCAAAGTCCATACGTGATTATTATACATGGATTGCATTTCTGATTTCATGGCCTCTAGCCATTTCTCAGAGTCTGGATTGTCCATGGCCTCTTGGTAGGTTGTGGGCTCATTTTGATCCACAATCATTACATCATTATTATCCGTTACAAGAAATCCATATCTCTCAGGATTATGACGTGTCCTACCAGACCGTCTAGGACCTTGTGGTACTTATGTAGATTCAACAGTTACTTATTGATCCAGTTGAGGTTTCATTTATGGTATAATGCTATTTTATGGTTCTTGAATTTCTTCAAGTTGTACTCCCACTGGTTCCTTTGAAAATATGTTCTCTTTCCAAAAAGACACCATCCAGAGCAACAAACATTTTTTCTCAGACGCATTATAAAAGTAATATCCTTTAGTTTCTTTAGGATATCCCACAAAAAGGCATTTATCTGATTTGGGTGCTAATTTATCTGAAATTTGATGCTTCATATAAGCCTCACATCCCCAAAACTTAAGAAAAGATAAACTGGGAGTTTTCCCATTTCATATCTCATATGGTGTCTTTTCAACTACCTTTGATGGAACTCTATTCAAAAAAAATGTAGCAGTTTCTAAAGCATAACCCCAAAAGGAGATTAGAAGATCTGTATGACTCATCATAGGCCAAACCATATCCAATAAAGTTCAATTTTTCGTTCAGAGACACCATTCCATTGTGGTGTTCCTGGTGGAGTCAATTGTGAAACTATTCCACAATCTCTAAGATGATCAATAAATTCTTGGCTTAAATATTTGCCACCTCAATTAGATCTTAGCGCTTTAATATTCTTACCAAGTTGATTTTGTACTTCATTTTTGAAAATTTTGAACATCAAAAAGATTCAAATTTATGTTTCATTAGATAGACATAGCTATATCTACTAAAATCATCTGCGAAAGTAATGAAGTACTGATAACCCCCTCTAGCAATAGATCTTAATGGACCACATACATCAGAATGTATAAGGCCCAATAAGTCATTAGCCCTTTCACTGTTTCCAGTAAACGGTGTCTTAGTGATTTTCCCTAATAAACAAGATTCACATGTTTCAAATGATTCAAAATCAAATGGCTTTAAAAGTCTATGTTGATGCTGTTTCGAAATGTGTTTCTCATTTATATGGCCTAAACGACAATGCCAAAGATAGGTTGTGTTTAAATCATTAGATTTAAATTTCTTTATATTAATGTTATAGATGGACTATTCATTTATGTCTTCTCTGTCTAAAACATAAAGACTGTGATTTCATGGAGCATATCCATAGAAAACATTATCATGATAAATGGAGCATTTATTATTCCTAATAATAAAATCAAAATCATTCTTGTCCAAACAAGAAACAGAAATGATATTCATGCTCATATCAGGTACATAATAACATTTTTCCAAACTGAAAATAAGTCCACTAGGCAAAGTTAAATCATAAGTTCCTACAGCTAAAGCAGCAACTCTTACTCTATTGCTTACTCGTAGGTCCACTTCACCTTTAGCTAAGATTCTACTCCTTTTTAGACCTTGCACATTAGTACAAATGTGAGATCCAAAACCGGTATCTAATATCCAAGAATCAGAAGTAGATAAATTGACTTCTATAACATGAATACCTAAAGAAGTAGTCACACTACCCTTCTGCTTTAGATCTTCCATAAAAAGTTTTTAATTTCTTTTCCAATGGCCTGGTTCATTGTAGAAAAAGCATGTTCCCTCCTTAGGTGGTTTTGCTTGGGATGCAGGGTTAGGCTTGGGCTTGGGCTTCTGAAAGCCTTAAAAAGCCTTGATCTTTCTTTTACCCTTTCCCATCCTTTTCATACCTTTCCCTTTATTAACCATTAGAACAACCTTAGTTGTCTTGATGTTCTTCTCAGCGGTCTTAAGTATACCATGCAATTCAAAAATAGTTTTATTCATGCCATGCATGTTATAGTTCATAACAAAACCATCATAAGTTTTTGGCAAAGACTGGAAAATGATATCAATGGCCAAATCTTGCTTAATCTTAAGACCAAGCCTTTCAAGACCTAAACGAGTACGCAAGCAATCTTTGCATCTGAAATATGCAGATTTTCAGTCGCGCACGACCGTGCGACCTGTATCTGTTAAAATTGCAATGCCATTTAGTGTATAACCACGCTCCTAAACCACATGGTCGTGCGACCTGTATACCCAAATTTCTGCACTCGAAAACAATATGTATTTTCCAAAATTCACACTACAAATGGTGTTTAATTGTATTAAACAACCATAAACATTAATCTAATAAATGTACAAAATTATTTTCAATGTAGATTTAGTTAAATCACCACATAGAAACGTTTTAATGAAATTTTGAAAACTCTTTTCAAAATCAAACATATATCATATATATGTCAAAAACCTATTTTCATATCTCATGTATATCACTTATAACATAGAATCAATTTAATCGAATTACAAGTGGCTTTGATACCACTGTTGGGTTTCGTGATCAGAAACGCAGTGAAAAAACAAAAACTTTTAACCATAAAACCCATAACCCAGATCCATGTAATTCAAACTAGATAGATTGAGAGGGTTTTTAATCAATTACCAAGACGATCTAAAGACAAGATTATTGGAAGGATGAGAGGGCGTTCACACCGGTGACACCCTACCTCGAACTTTATGTATACTTTTTGTCAGATTGAGATGTCACCAAAAGATCACACCCTCTGCGGTATCCACATGAATAAGGAGTCCAAAGCAAAGTTGGTCTGCTAGAACCTTTGTTGTCACATAACACAAAGTCTGTCTACGTATTTTCTTTTCACAAAATAAGGTGGAGGAAGAAGGAAGAGAAAAGTGTGGCTTAGCATAAACTTAGTAAACCCTAGAGAATGAGATGTATATATATACATCCTATCTAGGGTTTCTCTTACTAAAACATTTTTGGTAAGATTAGACTTCTTTTTCCACTTTGATTCTAATTCCAAATTAGAATCCTTTCCCATTTATTTAGATAACTCTTACCTAAAATAAATTAGGAAATAAAGAAATACTAATATAAATATATACATATATTTATTTAATTAATTACTTATTTATTTAATCTTCCATATAGATAATTATTGGGCTAATTAACCCAAGTCTGCTTTAGGCCTGTTCTAAGTGTGCAACCCTGTAAGTTCACACAATGTTGGCAGTGGGCCTAAAATCCTCTCATTTTAGACCATAAGTCATAATTGGTCTCTAGCAAGACATTATGACCACCCAAGTTATGTGAAGGTCGATAATCTGACATAACCAAATACACAACATGTACTATAGTCCTTTTGTCACATGATATCCTGATTGAACATAAGGCGTGGAATATGTCATCTTTGTATTGTTCAATCATATTGTTTCTTGATCCCAAGTAGACTAATAGATAACTCTTTATCATTCCAGCATGGCCATGCATTTTTCTTTAGTCTAACTCGTCGAGGGGACCAACAGATATCTTCTCAATATAACTGAGGGTCAAATTCCATCTTAATTACTCACATTCCTCACACAACTCATTCAATATCCAATCACAACCTGTTTTACCATCCGGTTAAAGTATGGTGTAAGGATGTGTTAAAATACAGAACTTATCATGTAGGAAACCATGGTGATCTAAGGTTAGAGGACGCAAATAATACTACTATGATGAGAATCACCTATAACAATAATCCATGTGGTATAATCATAGCGGGTCGATCCAGTACATCATTTCTTTAAATATGTACCTATGAGTTTGACTTAATATCTCATATACATGATCAGTAAAACTTAATCACTAGTCAACCTCATACTAGTCTTTGTTCATTGTTGTTCCTACAATAATAATCGACTAGGGATATTTAGATTAGAATTCAAGTATCATCTAAGAGCTTTACTATCAAGTCATGTACTTGATGATCTTAGTAGAATTAACTAATTAAGGATAAATACTAGAATTAGCCAGTAATAATAAAATTGCCTCTTTATTATTAAAATAGAAATATGACAAAGTTAAAGTATATCCCATTAAATAATTGGCCTAGGGTATAACACTAACAGATGGTATGCCAATTAATGAGACATTTTATAGTGAACATCTTTTTAGTTTGGCATCAAATGAAATTCTATGGTTTGCGAATATTGTAAAATATCTTGTGAGTGGTGTTCTCCCCTTATAGGTTCGATTATAGACAAAGGAAGAAATTCTTGCATAATAGTAAATTCTATTATTGGGAGGAACCATTGCTTTATAAGAGATGTGGAGATGGTTTGATTAGAAGATGCATTCCTCAAGATGAAGTTCAAGATGTTTTGAGGCATTGTCACTCCTTGGATGTAGGTGGACACTTTGGTGCATCAAAAACAACATCTAAGGTACTTTAATATGATTTTTGGTGGCCTACATTATTCAAAGATGCTAGAGATTTTGTGCTTACATGTGATAGGTGCCAAAGAATGGGTAATACTTCTAGGAAACATGAGATGCCTTTGAATAGAATTCTTGAAGTAGAGCTTTTTGATTTTTGGGGCATAGATTTTATGGGTCCATTTCCTAGTTCTTTAGGCTACAAGTTTATCTTGGTTATGGTTTACTATGTCTTAAAATGGGTGGAAGCAATACCAACCATTACTAATGATGTAAAGGTTGTTAAGAAGATGCTCAAGAAAATAATCTTTCCAAGGTTTAGTACTCCTAGAGCATTAATTAGTGATGGGGGCTCACATTTTTATAATCAAGTGATTGAAGCTCTTTTGAAGAAATATGGAGTAACACACAAGGTTGCTACTCCATATCACCCACAAACAAGTGAGCAAGTTGAGGTGAGTAATAGAGACATTAAATGGATTCTTGAGAAAATGGTGTCTTCTTCAAGAAAAGACTAGGCATTAAAGCTAGATGATGCCTTATGGGCATATAGGATAGCTTTTAAAACCCCAATTAGCCTTACACCCCACCAATTAATCTAAGGGAAGTCTTATCACTTGCCCATAGAACTTGAGCATAAGGCATATTGGGCAACAAGGGCTTTGAATTTTGATTTAAAGAAGGTAGGTAAGAAAAGGCTACTTCAACTTAATGAATTAAAGGAATTAAGAATGAATGTTTATGAAAATGCAAGGTTATATAAGGATCATACTAAGTTATGGCATGATAAGCATTTATCCAAGAAGGAATTTCATGAGGGAGAACTTGTTCTACTTTATAATTCGAGATTAAAATTGTTTCCCGAAAAGTTAAAGTCAAGGTGATCAGGTCCTTTCAAGGTTGTAAAGGTTCATCCTTATGGAGCAATTGAAATTGCTAATGATAAGGGGGAAATCTTCAAAGTTAATGGTCATCGTCTCAAGCCATATTTGATTGGTGAAGTATTTAATCATGGGAGTTCTATCCCTCTATCTACACCTTAATTTGGAAAAGGTAAGGTCAAGCTATAGACCATTAAATGTAGTAAGGTATTATCCACATATTTATTTTATTTTAATTTATCTTTTGGTATTCCCTTTTATTTTATGTCATTTCATTATTTTTAGATTTGTTTGAACCACATTGTAGTGTTGGTAGTATTATTGATATTAGTAGTATTTATTTTATTATTATTATTATTTAAATTTCTTGTAATTCTTTCTTCTACTTAAATTTTATACATTAGCTTTTCCTTTTTATGCTTTTCTTTCTTTAGGTTATTTTTATAGGTTATTTTTATATATTTTTCTTTAACAATTCACACATACACATCGTTTTCTTTTAGTTTAGTTAAACAAGCATTTTTATTTATGAATTGGGTATGTGCCGACTTGTTATGGAGACAAATCATGCTGACTTGTTACAGAGACAAATCGTGTCGAGTCATCACATCTGTGCTAACTCGTGACAAAGATGAAGGGTGATGAGTCATCACAAGTGTGCCAACTCGTGTCTCATCCCTACACCCTTTCCATTATTTGTCACCTTCACCCTATTTTTAAATACAAATGTTTATGATTTTAATTTTTTCCCTCTTATTTCTTTTTCACATGTTTATTATTTTTTTTAATAAATAAATAAAAATTTTGAATAAAATTCAAAAGTCATGTCTCTTCCCAATGAAGGTCATTTCTTTTCACCTTTTTGTTATCTCTTTTCTCAATAACCATTATTAATTCCTTTGACTACTCAAATTTCTTTATTTATTTATTTTACTCATTTTCGTATCTCATTATATTCCCTCGTTTTCTTCTTCTCCTACATATTTTTATTCTTTCTTTCTCTCCTAACACATTTCTCTTCTCTTATTGTTTTCTCTTCTATACCCATTTTCATTTCATTCTCTCAACCCTAACCGTTCCCTTACAACATTTCTTCTTATTTTCTTTTCTTCTCTTCATCATTCCCTTTACCATGGGTAAGACTAGAGGTTCTACATCTAAAAGACCTCAAGTTGAAGAGGAGCATCAAGAGGAAGATCTTGCAACCACCTACAAAGCTAATCTCCCCATTCTTTCACATGAGGAAGGTGTTAGATTCATAACTCTTAAGTTTAGGGAAATCATTGGTTGTAAGTATATCTCATCTTCTCTCCTTAAAGATGTAAGAATGCATGACTCTTTTAATCAATTGTTAACTACTTATAGGCTTAACAAATTTATGTGTATGTAAGAACCTACATATGTTGAGTTAATCACTGAATTTTATACATCTTTAGATGTGAACCCAAAAATTTCACACATTCTTAAATATCGGATGCTAGGAAAGAAACACCAAATTACATATACCTTCATGCATAAGGTTTTTGGTGTTAAGAAGGATGGTATATATGATATTCCTCAGTCTTTTAATGTGGATGAATTTTGGACATTTTTTACTAATTTGACATCCCATTTTCAACTAAAGAAGGGTAAGGCCATGTTTATTAAAGAATTGAAATTTTGGTTGTTGCATAAAATCCTTGCATGTGTTGTTTTCCACAAATTTGAATTCAATAGAATTTCTACTTAAGAGTTGTTTTTGATGTGGTGTATTCATAATAAGAAGTAAGTGTGTTGGATCTATTGGATTTTTAATCAACTTTTAACTTATGCTGCCCGTAAGGATGCTTCACTCACTCATGGTCATGTTGTTACCATTATTGTTAAATCTCTTAATGTCAATCTTGATGATGTTACTCATGTTGTTGAGTGTTCTTATTTCACTAAACAAGCTTTTGTAAGAGGTGAAGTAGTGGATGCTTCCTTTCACTTGATTTCGGCAAGGTCTAAGTCATATTGGAGAGGGTTGGCATGTCCTCCGCAAGTTCAAAAGGAGCAAAATGAGGAGGAATCTCAAGAAAAGGAGCCACATGATAATGTCCCTCTTCTATCCTTACCAATGCAAGGTGGTGTAATTGCCTCTTCAAGTGGAGAGTCATATATATGGGAGCAAATTTTAGAGAATCAAAAGGAGATGTAATGTCAATTGACTACAATGGAGATTTGGAACCATCAACTTGACCGCCACCAAAGGAAGATGGAGTATAAGATCAATCAATTCTTTGCCCACTCCGGTTACACAATTGAGTCTCCTACACTATCTCCTTTGGAGGATTGAGGGAGTTTTTCTTTTTCCCTTCCTTTTTATTTTGTTTGGGATTCACATTAGGGACAATGTGAATTTTTAAGTGTAGGGGAGGAGTTTGTTATTAGTTGTTTTTACTTTTCTTATTAGTTGTTAATACGCATCTACTAATCATTTTGCATCACTTTATCTCCTTCATATTCATAAGTAGTTTCCTTTCTAAGTTTATCTTGATTATGATTGAGGTTTTATCTTTATGCCATGTTAATAATTAACTTTTTATGCTCAATTGGTAGAATTTTAAAGTTTCATTTAGTATAAGTTTTAAGTTTTTCTTTTTATCTCTAGTTATTATTTTCAAAATCCAGAGAATGTTTAGTCAACTTTCTAACTAAGCTTAATGCTAGGATGATAAGGATTTAAGCTTGGTTTTTAAGGATTGAAGTAGCTTAGGGAAACTATAGCCATAATATATTAACTAGCTTTTCAATAATGGATGAGGACATACAAAATAAAAAATAAATAAATAAATAAATCTAGTTGACGTGATGCATTTCTAGTAAGTTGTGTGTAAGTGAGTATGCTCCTTAATTACATTCATTCAGAAAGAATTTGTGATGTCACAAGGAAAAATTTTAAAAAAAAGAAAAAAAAACTAGTAGGATGGAGCATAAAATGCACCCACTACAAAAAATATGTTTGTGTCTAAAAATTCCATGAGAATTGCTGGTTAGTGCGTGTGCTTAATCCTTGTCCCATGGCTACTTTTGTTCTTAGAAATCCTAAGTTTGAAGAATGAACATTATGGCTAGACAGCTTGGCTAGCACTGTGACTTTATATTCTTGATTTTATTCTTAATAATTTGTGATAATTGTTAAACTTATTGCTTATGCTATGAAACTTGTTTTCTCTATCATTATTGAGTATTAGAAGCTTAGTTTTTAACTATCTTTTCTCTTAACTCCTTTCATGGTTAAGATGACTTGTTGGGATAACTACATCTATTTTGGAGAAGATAAAGTTTTTGTTCATTCTCACTTGGATCTTAAATTTCTTGCTTGAGGGCAAGTAAGGTCTAAGTGTGGAGGAATTTGTTAAGATGCAAATTAGCATATTTCTTTAGGGTAGTTATGCTTTACTTTTCCTTATTTTTTATTTATGTTTGTTTGAATATTGCATTGCTACTTTTGTTTTTGTTGTTCTTATCTTAACTTTATTTTTTGCCAAATGCACTTCAATGCATGAATTAAGCCTAAGAGAACCTACAAAACACAAAGTTAAGATAAGAACAACAAAAATAAAAGTAGCAATGGAATAATCAAACAAACATAAATAAAAACTAAGGAAAAGTTAAGTATAACTACCCTAAAGAACGATGCTAATTTGCATCCTATCATAAATCACCATGGTTTCCTGCAAAATAAGTTATGTATTTTGACACATCCCTACATCATCTTTAACCAGATGGTAAAATAGGTTGTGATTGGATATAAAATGAGTTGTGTGAAGAATGTGAGTAATTAAGATGGAATTTGTCCCTTAGTTATTTTAAGAAGATATCTATGGGCCCATAGATGAGTTAGACTAAAGTAAAATGCATGGCCATGCTAGAATGTACATATAAAGAGTTATTAGTATCAGTCTACTTGGGATCGAGAAATAATATGATTGAACAATATAAGGATGACATGATCCATGCCTTATGTTTAATCAGGATATCATGTGATAAAAGGACTATAGTACACACTGTATATTAGGTTATGTTGGATTATCGGCCTTCACACAACTTGGGAAGTCATAATGTCATGCTAGAAACCAATTATGACTTGTGGGCTAAAATGGGAATTTTAGGCCCACTGCCAACGTTTTGTGATCCTACAGGGTCGCACGCTTAGAACAGGCCCAAAGCAGACTTAACTTAATTAGCCCAATAATTATCTCTGTGTAAGATTAAATAAATAAGTGAATAAATAAATAAATAATATATATATATATATTTGTATTTATTTATTTATTTATTTCCTAATTTATTTAAGGTAAGAGTTATCTAAAAAAATAGGAAAATATTATAATTTGGAATTAGAATCAAAGTAGAAAAGGAAGTCTAATCTTACCAAAATTGTTTTGGTAAGAGAAACCCTAAATAGGACGTATATATAAACATCTCTTTCTCTACGGTTTGCTAAGCCATTATTCTCCTTCTTCTACTACTTCTTTTGTGGAAGAAAAACATATAAAGAGAAAATGTGTTGTGAGACAACAAAGGTTCTAGCAGACCTACTTTGCTTTGGTTACCTAATTCATGTGGATACCGTAGAGGGCGTGATCTTTTGGTGGCACCTCAATCAGACAAAGGGATACGTAAAGCTTGAGGTAGGGTGTGAACCCCCTCTCTTCCTTCCAACAATCTTGCCTTGAAATCATCTTGGTAAGTTTTAGGAAACCCTCTTAATTGATCTAATTCGAATTACATAGATCTAGGTTTAGGGTTTTCGTGGTTAAAAGTTTTATTTTTCGCTGCATTTTGGATTATAAAATCCAACACCCCAATCCCAGTCCGGGTTCATATTGCATCTTCTCCATCATCTTTGCAGTTCTTAGATCCATTTCAGTTCCATCAAAGATTCCAGCCACTCTGAAACTAGAAGGAGCAATTATTTGCTTCTAACTATCTAGTATGGTTGTTGGTGTTGGTGATAGGACTTTTCTCTAATCTATTGAGGATCTCTTTTACAATTCATTGCGGACTTGAAGTAGCTCTCTCAAGTTTGCCACCTTTTCATTTCCAAACATAGAATGACCCAGATGAATCTATAATGGCTACAGAACAAGGTGTTAATGTGATGTATGAACTACATGTGATGCAAGTATGCATGATGAATATGCTATGCAACAAGTAGCAAGTCAAATCAAGTCAAGTATATAAGTAACAAATCAAGTGTACAACATACGTCCTTCCAACCTTATTCCTCCCACACACAAATTCAATGGTGAGTCTCTTTCCTAGGATTTTTGGTCTTGGCCTAAATATCACCAGGGAATATCAAGACAATAAAGCATAGAAACACCATTTCTAGGTATAAAAGTGAAGTCCATTCTTTATTAGTCCATATGGGCTTCTAAAGTATGGGCTTAGGCCTTTATAAATAGAAATACGTCATGGCAACAAACACAAGCAATTTGTGTAATTCCTAAGGGAAGTTACTAAGTAATTATATGAGCTGGGTCCGGTGAAAAGGTCAAGGTTCCCTCAGCAATATGCTCTCCTTTTAGACTTGAGTTACAAGCGCAAGTCAGAGGGACCCGACATCCTTTGTAAACTTGAGAGAAGACTACTCCCCTTTAGACTTGGGTCACAGACTTTAGTCAGATGAGCTCGTTAATCTCTCTTAAATTGAGTTAAGGCAAAGAGTGATGCTTGGCAAATTTACAATCCTAGAAAGCTAGTGGAATTATGGGACTATAAACCAATGCCATCGACTAGTAAGGACATGTAAAATGAATGCAAGAATAAAATAATAATTAATAAAATAATTTTAAAGAACACGAGTAGAATCAGTATCTCTTATCCCCAGTAGAGTCTCCATTATAGACAGCGAGGTTTAGCACACACCCAAGTATATTGCAACCACGATAGTGTTTGAGCTTAGAGCTCTAGGGAACGCACTACTATTTCATAAAGACATAGCGTGGAGATGAGGAGTCGCCACCTAGGATAATAATTGGGACAATTTGATGGTGGTGATAACTCGATTCTCTAAAAGAAAGTTAGCACCATAACTAAAAGATTCTGGATATGGAATACCAACTTCTTTCAGTCTCGTGTTTATTTAGAATTACTGTAAGCACCCAATTTCGGGATAGCAGTGCAGATGCGACAGAGGATCTGATGATGAAAATTCATTGTCAATAGATCCTAAGAATTTCGAATTTTGAATCTCAGGGCTAAATTACAAGGTTTTAAAGGACTCAATTACAACATTTTTAATTAATTTTGTGGGTCAATTTTTAAATAAAGAAGTTGAAAAGGGCGGGCCAAAGTGTAAATTTCGGATCATAATTATGTAATTCCGATCCAAATTCCACATTTCTGATTATAAATGCATAATTCCGGTCGGAATTGCACACCTTCAACTATACTCCGTCACCCAATTTTTAATTTTTTGAAATTTTTTCTTTAAATTCTCATTGGTCATAAATTAATTTAAAAAAAAAAAGATAAATAAGCCTAATTAATTTTTTTTATCAGTCGAGATACATTTTGAATTTAAATAAAAGTTTTTATCCTGTTTGTTTTTTAGAGATAATGAGAAGAATTTATCCTCTCCTGTAACAATCAATTTAATCTACGAGGGTGGTTTTATTTAAGTTAAAAAAGAGTAAGGAGAGAAGGGAGAGGCAGAGAGAGAGAACTTAAAAAAATAAAAAAAATTAAGAGAAGATTGAGAGGAGAGAACGCACGGCAATAAAAAAAAAGAGAACGCAGTGCAAAAAAAAAAAGAGAACGTACAGAAAAAAAATTGAGAGAAAAAGAACTAACATAAGGTTTTACAGAAAAAAAAAAGTTTTCTTTACGTTCTCTTAAAAAACGCAGAAAGCCCTTGAGAAGAGAAACAAGATTCTACGGATTCTATACCAAAACGGTGATTAAATCCACTCTGAGGAGTAATCAAATGGCATCTACACTACATCCCATTTCTTCTTCTTCTTTTTTTCTTTTTTTTTTATTTTTTTTTAATCCTTCTTTTTCTTTATTTTATTATTCTTTATTTTTATTTATTTTTATT
>CATIWM010134410.1:0-14603 GCA_949671775.1 Mallotus repandus | reverse complement strand
AAGAAATAAAAAAGTAAATAAAACAAAAGAATAAAACAATTGTAAACGAAAGTGGGATAAAAAAAAAAAGAAAAAAAAAACGTGATGAGATAATAAAGGGTTTGATGGCTATATTTCTGATCAACAAACCCAAAATAACTGAATAATGAAAATTTAACAATCGACATTAATTATCCATCCTTATTACTGAGCTGTGTAGTGCTTTTTCTATGCGTTCACATGATTCCATCCATGAAAAATAAAATAAACACAAAAAAAGAAATTATTAGCATGAATCTCAATGTTATTAGTAGAAATAAAATTAAAATTAAAATTAAAGAAGTGAAATAAAATAAAAATAAAGATGAAGATGGTTGGATGTAGTATTGAGAGTTTGATTAACCTTGATTAAAGAGAGCTTGATTAACCTTAATTGAAGAGTCAATGGTTTTGTTTTGCCTATGAATTTTTAATTTTTGAAATATGATTCACGGTCAGCAATGTAAATACAAAAAAGAACGTAAAAAAATAAGAACAAGAGTATAGATGACGTTATCGGAAGTTAGGAGCCTCTTCCTCTGTGAAAGATGTTTTTGTATTTATACAAACATCTTGTAACACTAAATTGGTTACAGGATAAAAATAAAAAATAATTATTTATTTTTATTATTTATCTAAACAAATAAACATATTTATAAAAAATAACAACTAATAAAAAATTAAAGATTAATTAGTAGACAAATAAATATAAAAATAATATAAAAAAATAAAAAAAAAATTGTGGAAAGACTGTATTTCCGGTAAGAGAAAATGTAATGGCCAATCATGGCCATGCGTTGGCCATTTCATGGCCACTCAACCATTTATTTGCTTTACAAAGTGAATTCTTTTGATTTGGGCCATATGCGGCCCTTTTTTTTTTTAACTTTTTTTTTTTTTGAAAATTTATTTTAAAATAAATAAATAAAGTAATAAAATTTAAACTAAGTCCTAAAATAAAATAATTTACAATTTAATTCAAAACTAATAAATCAGATCAAATGAATTTAATTTCACAGTCAATTTTCATCATCGAGTCCTCTGTTGCATCCACACTTGACTATCCCGAAATTGGGTGCTTACAGCTGTATAGATTTGGGGTCCAGAAAGAATTTGACATGACACAAGAAAGAAACTCCTTCACTAGGAGACCCTCTAGTAGAGAAGGTGCCGGATCCAGCAGTGGGATAGGTTTAAGCAACAATGTACAAATAAATGATGTTCAACAACTTAGAAGATTTTCTAATCTATGGAGACCTCTCTCCAAAGTCTTGGAGAAATTGATTGAGAACAACTTGCTACGACCTCTACCACAAAGACCACCATTCCCTAATGCTGACCCAAAATTGTATTGCAAATACCACTAGAACATTGGGCATGATACGGACGGTTGCATTCATTTGAAACACAAAATTTAAGATCTAATTGATTCAGGCAAAACCACTGATCCCGAAAATAGAAAACCAAACACCAGAAACAACCCCCTACCCAATTATAGAAACGTGCCACCACCAAATCAATCCATACTCATGATAAACACCGGCTTAACTGAGGAGCAAGTCTTGAACTCCTTTGTTGATACCACACTTGCACCACCAAAACCCGAACCAAATTGCCTAAGTCTGAGAGAACAGGCTGTTGAGGTCAATATGAGTGTCCTGGATATTTAGAGCTCCGATGATGAAGAGGAAGGAGCTCTTGATTTATGGAAGAATGAGGGAAGAAAGCAAATCCAACAAGTTGAAAAACTTGAAAAAGGGAGGAAGAAATGAAATCTACTGAGTCTGAAGAAAAGCAAATAGACTCAAAAGAAGAATTTAAGAAAGATAAGGAAGCCGAAGAAGTTGCTAAGGCCAAGAAGGAAGAGAAAAGTCTCTCTAATGTCTGGGAGATGCTTATGCACTCCAAAGCCCATCGGGAGGCACTAGTTATGGCTTTAGATCATAAGAAAGTTCCTACAAGCCATACCCCTGAATAGTTAGTGCATGCATTAACAGAAAGCCCCCATGGAGCTATTATATTTATGGATGAGGATTTGCCTCTAGAAGGACGAGATCACCTCAATCCTTTGTTCATCAAGGCAGAATTGAAGGGAAAGTTAACCTGCCATCTGATGGTGGATAATGGATCTACTATCAATGTTTGCCCTTTAAAGATTCTGCCCAAGTTAGGATTGACAGTTGTAAAAATTTGAAGCCATATGATGTGGTGATTAAGGCTTATGATGACACCAAAAAGCCTATTGAAGGAACATTCAAGGCGTTGGTAAGAACTGGACCCATTGAAGTTTAGGTAAACCTTTATGTGATTGATATTCCAATGACTTTTTCCATCTTACTAGGAAGGTCATGGTTCCATCCCTTGGGAGGTGTTCCATCCACTGTGCATTAAAAGATTTAGTTTCCACACCAGGGAAGAGTGGTCACCATCTCGGCTGAAACTGAAGCCATTGTTGCTGCTTTAAAGTTGGCACCTCAGGAAATCCCTCTTAGTCTAAGCTTCGAAATTTGCATGATTTACCAATATGAGCTGAATCCAAAAATTATGAACATGCTGAAGAACCATAATTTTACGCTTGGAATGGGGTTAGAAAGGGATCAGCAAGGTCCACTTGAGTATGTGGAGTCTAAGGTTGCATTTTTGAAGCACGGGATAGGATATCATAAGGATGGTGAATCTAAGGAATATGGTAGAATCAAAACTAAGTCTGGGAAGAAGAAAGAGAAGACCAAGACAAAGGTCAAGCCATTGTGGGAGATGTTTATGGAGAAAGGTGCTAATACCCTATACCGAGGAGCTCCTGAGCCATTGATGATTACTGAAAAACCGGTCCCCGATTTTGAAATCTTCACTGAATAGGTGAATGGGATGAGTGAAGTTATTATGGAGGAACCAATGGTGGAAGAATTGGTACTGTCTCTGGAACCCAAGAAGGATGTCCCTGCAGCGAAATCAAAGGACGCTGCCGACCAGGAAAAGGAATGTGATTTTGAATCCTATGTGTTGGATTCCATTATGGATATTTTCTATGATGATGTTGATATTTCTCTTTATAGCCTGTTTGAACCAGGTGATGTTTTCCTTTCTAAAGTTAATGCAATAGAGTCTGACTTTGTATATTTGTGTGATGTGTTCCCAAATGGTTATTCTGTGTGTGATGATAATTTCATGCATATGTTTGACATTAATTCAGTGCAAACTGAATCATTTAATTTAGGTATATGTGATAATCCTGAAAATATACTTCTTGCTTTTGATTTAACTCCTGAGGAGAGAGAAAAAATGAAAGAAACATTAAAAAAAGATAGAAAGTATTCGCTTGGGGTTATGAGGATATGCCCAGGATTGACAAAGAGATCGCATAGCATAGAATCCCCATATGTTCTCACATCACACCGGTAAAGCAAAAGTAAAGGAGGTTAAGGTCGGAGTGGGCTCTTCTGATCAAAGAAGAAATAAAAAAGCAACTGAAAGTAAAGTTCTTGGAGGTGGTAGATGACACTCAGTGACTGGCTAATATAGTTCCGGTTCCTAAGAAGGACGAAAGGGTCAGGATGTGTGTGGACTATCACGACTTGAACAAAGCCTGCCCGAAGGATGATTTTCCTTTTCCACACATTGACACTCTAGTTAATAGTGCTGCCTCAAGTGCTATGTATTCTTTCATGGATGGTTTCTCGGGGTATAACCATATCATGATGGCAGTGATAGACAAGCTGAAGACTTTGTTCACCACTGAATGGGGGCGTCTATTGCTATTTAGTCATGCCATTTGGTTTAAAGAACACATGGCCACTTATTAGAGGATGGCTACCATATTGCTATATGATATGGTTCATAAGGAGGTTGAGATATATGTGGATGACATGATGGTGAAATCTCCAACTAGGGAAGGGCACTTCACAGCTCTCGACAAGTTCCTAGCCAGAGCAGAAAAATACAACCTCGGACTTAACCCAAAAAAGTGTGTTTTCGGGGTGATCTCTAGGAAGTTACTAGGATACATCATCAACTAGAAAGGCATAGAGGTGGATCCAAACAAGGTCAGAGCGATCAGAGAAATGCCTACACCAAGGAACGAGAAAGAGGTTCGAGGGTTCATCGGACAACTGCTATACATCAGCAGATTCATAGCCAAGTTGACCATTATCTGCAAACCCATCTTTAAGCTCTTAAAGAAAAATTAGCCAGTTGTCTGGGATGATAAGCGTCAACAGGGTTTCAAAAGTATCAAGAATTATTTGATGAATCCTTCGATTTTGCAGCCACCGAGACTGGGTAAACTGTTGATCCTTTACCTCGCCATCGAGAGAGAAGCAACAGGTGCCATGTTAGCCCAGGAAGGTGATGGGAAGGTTGAACATACAGTCTATTACCTGAGTAAGAAACTTCTACCATACGAGTCCAACTATAGTCTCGTAGAGAAAACATGTCTAGAAGTAATTTTGGAGACAAAGAAACTTCGACATTACTTCCAATCCTATAGGATTCAAGAGGTTTCAAAGCATGATCCATGCAGATACCTCCAGCAAACTCTGTCACTCACAAGAAAATTGGCCAGATGGTTGGTTTTGCTTACAGAGTTCGATATAGATTATGTGGCAAAGAAAGTAGTGAAAGGAAGGGCGGTGGTAGATTTCTTGGCTTGGAATCCAGTGGATGACGGACAAGAATAGGAGTTAGAGTTTCCAGATGAGCACCTAGGGGCAATCAAAATCTAAACATAGAAAAGGTACTTCAATGGGGCTGTCAAAAGCAAGGGAGCAGGTATTAGTGTAATTCTAATCTCACTAGAAGGAGAAATGATCTCGATGATGAAAAGATTAGAATTTGAGGTCACCAACAATCAAGCAGAGTATGAGGCTTGCATTTAAAGTTTGGAAGCTCTCCAAATATGGGGCCCAATAAGATTACGGTATATGGAGACTCAATGTTAGTGGTAAAGCAGATCTCCATACAATGGGAAGTCAAGAAGACAAGCTGAAGTTGTACTAGGATTATGCGGTTACCATTTTATTATCCTTCACTCAGTGCAAGTTTGTACATTTGCCACGAGATGAAAATCAGATGGCAGACGCCTTAGCCACCTTGGCTTCAACATGGGAAGGAGAGAAACAAGCAACGGTCAAACCTCTCATTCTAGCAAAATCCTGAACTCCTTGTCATGAAGAGATCAGGATAACGTTGATTGACCCCACAGAGAAACCTTGGTTTCAGGATTTACAACAATATCTGGAAACGGGGTGATTTCCTAATGATGCTGACAGAAAAGAAAGGATGTCCCTAAGAATGCTATCTCGGCAGTTCATCAGCCATAACAAGATATTGTATAAAAGAATGCCAATAGGAGTACACCTTAGATGTGTTGATAAGGTTGAGGCTCAAAAGATTATGGAAGCTGTTCATGAAGGTGTATGCGAACTGCATATGAACAGAACAGTCTTAGCTAAGAAAATAACTCGTCAAGGTTATTTCTGACTGACCATGGAAGCAGATTATGTGAAATATGTAAAGAAATGCCATATCTGTCAAGTATATGCGATGTAAGTCATCTACCTTCTATGGAACTTCAGGGGTTGACTTCTCTGCGGTCGTTCGCAACTTAGGAAATCAATATCATCGGCGAAGTGAGGCTAAACACATCCAATGGACATCGGTACATTGTGGTAGAAATCGACTACTTTTCTAACTGGGTCGAAGCGGAATCATTCACCACGATTGGGTCAAAACAGGTGGCAAAATTTATAGAGAAGAATATAATCTGCTGATACAGGTTGCCACATCATATTGTCTCTAATAATGGTGTTCAATTTAGAGCTGAGATAGCTACTTTGTTGAAGGAATACAAAATTGAACGTCATAAGTCTTTTAAATATCGACCACAAGCTAATGGGGCCATAGAAGCCGCGAACAAGAATGTGAAGATGATTTTGGCCAAGACGGTGGAGAATTACAAAGATTGGTCCTATTACCTATAAGTCATACTATGGGGATATAGAACCATCACTAGGACTTTGACTGGAGCTACCCCGTATTCCTTGTTGTATGGATGTGAAGCGGTGTTGCCAGTGGAGGTGGAAATCTAGTCACTAAGGGTTCTTTTAGAGTCCAGAATTCCCAAGTATCAGTGGGTGGAAAGTCGATTGGCACAACTAACATTGTTGGATGAGAAAATAATGAAGGCCATGTATCATTCGTAGCTGTATCAGAAAAGAATAGCTCAGGCTTACAACAAGAAGATTAAGCCATGGAAGGTTAAAGAGATGGTGATTTAGTCTTAAAGCTTACTAGGCCAATTATAATTGATCCGTGGGGAAAGTTTAAGTCGAATTAGGAAGGCCCGTACTTGGTTAAGAAATTGTTCTTTAAGGGCGCTGATATCATATTCGACTTAGAAGGGAATGAATTTAGAGAGCCTGTCAACCTCGACAAGCTGAAAAAATATTTTCTGTAAAGTCTCGCTAGGGAGAAAACCTCAAAAGAGGCTGCCTAGGTAGAAATTAGAGACAAAAAAAAATAGAAAAATGAAAAAAATAAAAAAAAAAGAGTCATAATGGATTGAAAACCTCAAAAGGACATGTAAAAGGAGAGAGAGCAAAAAATAGTTAATTGGAAAACTTGCAAGGGCAAGCCAATTAGCGATAGGATATATGTAAGAAGCAAAAATGTATGGTCACTTTATGCTCAGATTAAATGAAATGGATTGCCTTCATTATTGTTGAACTTCGCATTAAATGCTTATTACACATTGTTTAACTAAAAAGGCAATTCCATCCAATAAAAAGTGATAAAGACTAAATTACATAAGCTAATTCTGTCTTTTTCTCTTATGAACCTCTTGGGCACTCGATGCCTGTAATGCCCTTGTCTTGCTATTCATAATAAATTCATCCATTTTTATCTATTACAACTGAACCTATGCTTTGTACTGGTCGTTAGTGGATTAATCTCTGTTGTAGTCAATATACCTTTGAATGGTCCTCCGAGGCCAAGTCACAGCCAGATTATCCAGAAAATTCTGAGTAAAAGGCCCCGGCTCAAACTCATGCACAAGCTCAGGAATTAATTATTTTTGTCTGTACTGCCTGCAAAGTCATGCAAGATTGTAAAAGGTGGCAAAATGAGGGCCAGCTATAGGAATGCAGTAAGTGAATGGTCACATGTTGCAAGATCCACCATGGACACATCCACTGGATCAGTGTATCGGGAAAAGTGGATAACCAACTTCAAACATTTGCTAGAATGGGATGAAGTCTTCGAGTGTGATAATGCTTTGCTTTGTAATGTGTGATATCTTTGATAGGTTTTGAGTAACCTTAACTTTTCTTGAAACCATGCCTGTGCAGATTGTAGATGTAGAAGGTAAAGCATTATAGAAGAAAGGGGTAGTAAATAAAGAATGGAAAAAAAATAAACCTCCAATAATAGGGGACTTCCAAAGAATCCTCTAGTTTCAGCAAAATTGTCTAATCCGATGATTGTTTCAGCCAATATGAGAGAAAAAGGATTCAAGCCTGCCTCCACTTGATCTAGGATATGCAGAATCTTGGAATTGTCATTACCAGAAGGAGAAATAAGCAAAAACTGAGCATACATGCAAAAGGCCAACATCCGAGGCCAATGTGCTTCCTTGTTATCCATTACCACTATCACTTCTAGAAGAGAGTCTATCAGGATCTTAGTGTTAAGGATATGGCGAAGTGAAGACTGAGGTGAAAAGTTGAACATTTAGGCCATTTAATACTACATAGAATGCAAATCGAGAATCTCAATCGAAGGAATTACAATTTGACAAGTAGAATATATCTGAGGGCCGATGATAGCCTTAAACTCCTCTGGCAAGGGGCATAGTTCTGCAGTGTTGAACCTAAAGACATATGTCTTAGGATCCCAAAAATTGAGTAAGAATATGAAGAAGTGAGAAATTGATCTTCTTAGCGTGTAAAGATCGGAAAATGGATAGATGAAATGGCTCCAATTTAGAAAAAGATTCACTATCCAAGCTTTTCAAGATCGTCTGCAGTTGTTTCAAGCTTCTCTCAGTCATTTTGGGAGGTTTAAGTTATATTTCAGGGAGAGAAAAAAGAGAAAATGGCAAAGCTAAAAATTAGGGATTTTTTAGAAGAGGCTAGGGATTTTAAAGCTTCTAAAAAATTGCTGATGAGATGATCGCCTCTTCAATGAGGCAATGCCTCATTGCAAAGAGGCGATCACCTCTTGAGCAGGGATTAAAGAGGTGATGCCTCTTTAAAGAGACTAATGCCTCTCCACCAGTGAACAAAAAAAAGTTTTGTTTAGAATTTTAATGTAACCTTAGTCGCGAGTATAAAATTCGGTTGTATATACATTCATGCAATCAAGAACATCAAATTTCTTTAAAATTAAGATTCATTGAACTTAGTTAATTTAGAAATATTTTATCCAAGCAAAATTAAATAGAAAAGTAAAAAAAATTTCCTAAACTTTAAATTTAACAATGTATATTGTTTTTAAAAATCAAAGAGCTCCTAATCTAAGAAGCATATGAATTTTTGCCCTCAGAATCCTCACCCTCTTCGGCACTATCTCTATCTACTACATCATCATCCTCATCTTCATCAATCTGGAGCACCTCAGTCTGACGCTCAAGAGCGGCAATTGTTACGTGGCTTGCTTCATCCCGATCCTGTTCAAGCAAACACAAGGTAAGTAAATCATGCAAGCATACATATATATAGGAATAGGAAGAATGTTTACCCTCCACTGTTGGGTGACATCCAACATATAAGCCCTTTGAGCTTCTATTAGCTTGTACATGTACTGGCCTTGCTCCAAAGGAATCTGCATTATTGATAAACTGATTACTACTAATAAATGTGTTAAGAATGATTAAGAAGATAAGACCAAAGATAAACTTACATAGGTGGAGCCAGCGGGAACACAGGCAGGTGTCAGCTCCTCATCCAAAGTCAAAAAATGGCGCGATAGCTCTCCTGGAGGAACCCAGCACTGAACCAAGGGGTCTGGAGTATGCACAATGCTACCAGTAATCAGATCAGAGGTGGTAGCGGTAGGAGGTCCGGGCTGATGTGCTCCAATAGAAATGCCTGTTCCACTCTCGTCCGTGCGAGGCCTCTGTGGAGGTCTCTTTAGAACTGGGGTTCTAGCACATGATGCAAGTTCAATGCCCGTGACCTGAAAGTGAGAAATCACATCAGAATGTGATACTTCAAGGAATGCGATCAAATAATCGAGCAAAATACCTGAGAGGTGGAGCTAACGTCCAAGGGGACTCACTGTAAAAGGTGGATCCGAGCAAAATCCAGATACCAGCTCTTCACCTTCATAGTATGATTAGTAGCGGGCTCTCCAGCGACAGTCCGATCAAGCTCCTTACCCTCCAGCTTGTGTGTCTAGAAAATGTGTCGGGAAGGAGACTTGGGGACACGTCTCGCCTGAAGACCCCCAGTCCAGTTGTAGACTCTCTCACCGAGATACCATACTAGATAGCTGGGACCCCGAAGCATAACTCTTTACAAGGATAAAGGCCTATAGCAGACCATCTCGAGATTCCACCAATTCTCTGGTCCCCACGGAGCACTCTGTATTTGCAAAAATATAGTAGGTAAGTGAATAAAGTTAACAAAATACTACAAAGAGTTTTTTGTTCATTTTTTCAACTACCCCTTCAGGAGTTAGGGAGTTCAAATGCTCTCGATAGATGTGCATGTGGGCTATGTGTCTCTTCAGTATACGGTTGGCCCCCCACCTCCTTATAGTTGGAAGGTGATATACCACATGGGATATCCCGACAATTAGCTCTAACTCTAATCCCCAGACCTGTAAAGGAAAATTGTCAGTGGACAAATAAGAAACTTTCAAAATAAATAAAAAAGGATTCAGAAAATACTAGAGTGGCATGCCAGAAACCGCAGAACCTCCTCGCTCTATGCACCACCTCATCATTGCTGTGATACAGGTATGCAGAGCACAGCTGCCCCAATCATAGGTAGCCACCAAATCTAAGTCCCGAAGCAGCATAAAGAACATCACGTCCAGGGAGATAGCAGTGTCGGCAAAGAGAGTGGTGCCAAGCAGGTAAACTAAGAAAGCCCATACCACCTGGTTAATCTCATAGGCAGAGGTCATCGCCAAGGCTCTCTCCCTGGTGTAGAAGCTCTGGATCGAATCCAACTTGATCGTGTGAGTCCCCTTAATGTCGAGAATCACCCCGAGAAGATGCTCGATGTAGGCAACTATATCAGGGCTCGTCCGATGCATGCTGGCATCAAAAGGAATAGGGTCCCCAATGCACACAATCCTGGTGATGGTAGCAAAAGAAACGGGATCCAGTGTCAACTCCCCGAATGGCAGGTAGAAGGTGTGAGTCGTGTCTAGCCACCTCTCCAACAATGCATGAAGAGGCTGATAATCCATCTTCCCCTGCTCCTCAAGCAGAGAAAGAATAAAGTCCTTGAATCCAGTATCTTGGATGCGGTCCCTCTAGTCATCTGTAATCTCATTATAGAAGACTCGAGCCCCATGAAAATTCCCTGCACCTTTGAATGTGTGCGCATCATGCTGCAAGGAGAAACCATTAAGTAGAATTGAAATAGTGATATTTGAATATTCTTAGATGTATGAATTTAGCTCAAAAAAAGGAAAAATGGAAGAAAAAAGAGGTCTTGCCGGGCTAAAAGGCGACGCCCCTTGCCTAAGAGGCGACGCCTCTTATCCAAGAGGTGACGCCTCTTGTCTAAGGGATGACGCCCTCTTCACATTAAAGACATGATCGCTTCTTCATTAAGAAGCGATCGCCTCTTCAAAGGGGCGATCACCTCCTTGAAGAGATGATCGCCTCCGTGAAGAGGTGACGTGTCCTCAATGTGAAGAACAACGTGTTCTTCATAAATTTTCATCAAAATTCATATTTTTAATGTGAATAGCCCATTAAGTAGGTGTGAATCCCCAGCGGAACCAAAAAAAATGTATATGGAGAATTCCTTATTCTATCTCTCGGGTGTATCCCACAATCAACTTTGAACGATTGAAGGTATTATGATCGAAGTGTCAGTAAAGAAGCGTATGGTCAGGTTTGAATCCCTGAAGTATGCATTAAAATAAAGCATATGGTTGGGTTTGAATCCCCAAAATGCGCATTGAAATGAAGCATCTGGTAGGGTTTGAATCCCCGAAGTGCGCATTGTAAGGAAGCGTCAGGTGGAGTTTGAATCCTCAAAGTGCGCATTATAATGAAGTGTCTGGTCAGGTTTGAATCCCCGAAGTACGCATTGAAATGAAGTATCTGGTCGGGTTTGAATTCCCAAAGTGCACGTTGAAATGAAGCATATGGTCGGGTTTGAATCCCCGAAGTGCATATTGAAATGAAGCGTCTGGTTGAGTTTGAATCCACGAAGTGCGCATTGAAAGGAAGCATCTAGTCGGGTTTGAATCCCTGAAGTGTGCACTAAAATGAAGCATCTGGTCTGATTTGAATCCCTGAAGTGCGTGTTAAAATGAAGCTCTTGGTCGGGTTTGAATCCTTGAAGTGCAAGTTAAAATAAAGCGGCTAGTCGGGTTTGAATCCCCGAAGAGTGCGTTGTAAGGAAGTTACTGGTCAGGTTTGAATCCTCAAAGTGCATCTTCTTCCTTTTTTTTACTAAGTGAAGATCAGGCCATGAAAACCTGGGGTTCACCCCCTTCAGCTATATTGAGTGAAGATCGGGCTAGGAAACATGAGATTCACGTCAAAATATTAATGAGTAATTGATCGTGCCAGAAAAATCCGAGGAACACGGTTACATTTTTATCTTTCTTCATTAAGTGACATCTCGGGCCAGGAAAACCCAGGGTTCATCCCTCAAATATTAATGAGTAACTGATCGGGCCAGGAAAACTCGAGGAACATGATTATGTTTTCATATTTCTTTATTAGGTAACATCTCGGGCTAGGAAAACCCGGGGTTTACCCCTTAACTATAATGAGTGGCTGATCAGACCAGAAAAACCCGAGGATTATGCTCATGTTTCAAGATACTACAGTGAGTCTAAAAATCGACCTCTCGGGTTTAAATTCCTGAGGTTAACGGCCCGAGCAAAGCTCGAAGGTCAAGTATGCCCTTTCACTGTTTACCGCTTTTATTGCATATTGCTTTTTCAAAAAATTGATTTTCCAAATTCAGTTTTCAAAAAACCAAGGGGACAAACTGTAGATACCCTCGGTTTAACCGGCTCATGATGAAGACCCAATGATGAGCAAGTCAAAATTTTTAATGTAAAGGGACTTGAAGCCTTCTTTAAAATGGACCTGGATGCGAAGAGGCGACACCTCTTCAATAGCCTACCTAACTTTACATTAAATGTATTTTGGCTCCATACACTAGAAGTGGACCCACTTATCTCCAACCTGCAGATTTGGGCATGAAAGGATGACTTTCAAGGGAGAGAGGATGTGGAAAAGATAAGGGGAGTGAGGGGAAATGATTGCTTGATCCTAGTGGCATTTTTTGGGAATGGGAAAAAGAGAAGGGAATAGGGCTTAAATAAAGCGCTTGAGGGTTTGGTAAGAAGAGGTTAGACACTAAGAAAAGGGACTAAAAAGAAAAAAAGGAGAGAAAAAAGAAGAAGCATGCCTTGAGAGAAAGGAAGAAGAGAAAAACGAGTGAAAAAGGGTGAAAAACAAGAGCTTAAGTTCATTTTCTTAAAGCAAAGGAAGGTTCTCTTGCATTCAAAGTGTACAAACCTACAAACCAAGCTCTGAGGGCTCAGTTAGGAGCATCAAACACGATTCATTCAGTAAGAATTATCTTTCTTAAGCCTTTTAAGCTCTTGCTTTCATAAAAAAACTTCATTTTCTTGGTTTTAATCATTTATTTTTGAGTTTTTAGTCCATTGAATAGTATATGAAGGCATGATTACATGAAATATTGATGTATTAGTGGTAAATTTACGTTTGCATCGCATGTAATTTGGTTTACTTAGGATTAAAGTAACCTGCGAGCCTTTGAGTTCCTGGTGAAGAGGCGACGTCTCTTTGCCCTTTGTAAGGAGGTGATCGTCTCCTAAACAGGGATCTAGGAGGCGACGCCTCTTCCCAGGTGATGGTCACCTCTTCCCAGGTGATGGTCGCCTCCTCGCCAGAATCCTGCATGAATCTACTTTGTTTTCAGTAGCTTTTTGGTATATTTTCAGTATCTAATACGAACATGCTGCCTAATATCATTAGTATTGCATGCGATTGTTATACTTTTACGTATTTTTAACTAAACAAACCATGTTTAAATGAGTACTTGTGCCTACTTCATGCGAATTTATTTCCTTTTTATATAAAAACCGTTTATTTTGAAATGAAACTAACCCGTGCTTGGTGTAGGTCTGTTTGTGATTTCCAATCACTAAATAATTAGTGAGTTAATTAGTTCTTGAGAGGATTTCTTTGAATTCAACATTATTGTAATTTTGCAAATTATTGTAATCCCTAATCCCATCCCCGTTTGTTTTTTAACGAATGTTTGTAATATTTATTTTTATTTGTAACCAGTGCAAGGTAACAAACATGTAAAATGATTAATGTGCAAATTTGGATTAAATTATAAAATTAGAAGCGTTTGCAATCCACCCAACAATAAGGAAATAATCGAATAATCAAAGGTAATAAAATATAAAATACACACGGAGGCCAACCGCAAGGTTGGGTGAGCATTCAAAAGCCCATACTCAGTTTCTCAATCCGATTTCTGATGACGGCTTTTGAGTACCTCTGTGGAATCTAATTGCTGTAAAAGTGTGTCTCGGTTTTCATTCGAGTGGGAACTCCATCTCTAATATGGGCTCCAAGCCCATCTTATATTTCCTAGTAGACCCTGAACTTGCATAGTACCATGGTTGCCAACATTTGGACACACGTTAAATCCTGCCGCCTATATATATATATATATTCAATATAAAATTTAAATTAATTTTTAATTTATTAAAAAAATTAAAATTTAATAATTTTAACAATTCAATATGACATTTTATAGTTTTAATTATATTTAAATTTTTAATTTAATATTTGTAATGTATTTATTTAAAATATATATTAATTGTAGATTATGTAATGCGCGGATTGATGACCAGTTGATTTAAAATTTTATAAACTTAAATTTTATGATTTAAATATTAAAAAAAAAAAAAGTCAAAGGGGGATTATTGATGCTCCCCACTAGGCCAACATAGATAGTAATATGGAATCTTAACCATTCCAAACCCTGTACATATAGCTAATTAAAATAGAGTGAAGCGTATCAAGCAAAAGATCCAATGGTTGTGGGATCAATTTTGTATCACTAGTGGGCCACGGCCTATTCCAACGTTATGGAGAAGCAAGAAGATTATGTAAATATGGACTAGCCTAATATTTTGTGATAATCTATATACACACGAAGAGAGACAATAAAATTATAAAAAAAATCTTTACTTATTATTATATAAAATTAAATAATTTAGTCATTTATTAATAAAATAAAATATAATATAATTTTAATTTAATTAAAAATTTATTTTTTACTTAAATTAAATTATTAAAAATTTATTTCTTATTTTAATTAGATTAATTTATATTTTCT
>CATIWM010134399.1:0-19248 GCA_949671775.1 Mallotus repandus | reverse complement strand
GGCTCGGTACTTATCCTACTCCTGAAATGGCAGCAAGAGCACATGATGTAGCAGCGTTGGCCCTTAGAGGAAAATCTGCTTGCCTTAACTTTGCTGACTCAGCTTGGAGGTTGCCTGTGCCTGTTTCCAATGAGGCTAGCGGTATAAGGAGGGCCGCACAAGAGGCTGCAGAGTTGTTCAGGCCTCAAGCATTAGGTGGTGAAGTAGCAGGAAAGTTTGGGATGGGCACGGAGGAGGATGCTGGTGAAGTTTCAAGTGGTGATTGGAAATAAGAAGACGTTTCGTATATAGAGGAAGAAGAAGGTGGTTTTCACATGCCAGGATTGCTTGCAAGTATAGCAGACAGGCCTATACTTTCACCTCCACATTATGCAGGGGATGGTGGTTTTGAACGTGATGATCAATATGAAGCTGGCATCGATGTGTCTTTATGGAGTTATTCTATTTGATAGAGATGTGTAATGTTAGGAGCTTGAAGAATATGGACAAAATCTTGAATTGTATTAATTCATTAGAATTAATTAGTTCTTTTGTTGTATTATGTCATTTTCTTGGAACGTAAAATATAATTGTTAATGACGATTCTCGCTTAATCATTGATTAAGTTCGAATTTTATTATATATATAATTATATTAAATTAATTGTTAAAATTTTTTTATCAATTTTATAATTTTATTATTTTAAATTAATTAAATTATTTAGAGTCTAATGAACTACGTGGATACTAGTGATTTAAACAAATAAATAAAAATTATGAAAATCTACTTAGAATATTTATAGACCCCTTAAAAAGTCAAATATACCCTTAATCATAAAAAAAAGCTACTCTTTTATTCATCTATTGGCCTTGACTTTTTCAAGAAAATCTCACCATTCACTATCTTTTAACATTCTCCTCTTTGATATCCAAATCCAAAACCCTAAAAATTTATAATCTTCCTTATGACAAAGAAAGGGATAAGGTTTATTTTACCCCCCAATTTTATCACGAAGTTCAGATAAAGTCTTTATTTTTATTTTGACTCAAATAAGTTAAGGTTTAATAAAAAATGTTCATTTAAGTCCCTCTAAATGGACGGAGTTCATTTCCGTTAATTTAAGTGATGGCATGGCAAACTCTACTAAAAGGACCAAATTGATTTTTTTTTTCCCGTTCTTCTTCCTTATCGCCTCCCACCATCTTCATCGTCGCTGGCCACCCCATCTATTTTCGATGAGGGAGTTGTTGCTGCTTCTTCTCATTCTCCTCCTTTCAATTTCTTATAATTATTATTAACAAAACTCAAAAGAAAGCCAAAAATCCTCAGTCTTTTTACTTCTGCTGCTAGTGGCAGTTGATAAAAGTGATGAGAGCAGAATGCTCTCCAATGGTGTTTGAAGCAACAGAAATGATTCCAGGTTGGCCTCACCCTCTTTGACTCCGATGGCAATCTCCCTGATCTCAGCACCCGCAACGACAACCATTTCATCTGGGAATTCAACTTCTGTTGGCGATGTTAAGTGGCTTGATTTTGTTATGGGTTTTGGCAGTGGTGGCGGTGAGGATTTTGGTATTGATCTTACTTTACCTCCAATTGCAAGTAATGATCCAATTTTGGCTTGGGTTTGGTCATCTATTGCTTCAATTCATGTGCACTCGTTAAATAATAAAATTGAAGTTGCTAATAAGCTTGCACAGCTCACTAAAGATAATGATCAAAATAGACAGATTATAGAAGAAGATGGGGTTTCGTTGTTATTGAAGTTGTTGAAGGATTCAGGTTTAGTAGATGTGCAAATGGCGACTGGGACTGTGCTGCTTTATCTAGCTAATGATGAGGAGAGGGTTTAGAGTTTAATGACGAATTTGGTTGCAAGAATGGCCGAGCATGATTCTATTGCTGGGCTAACAATAGTGAGGTCAGAATTATTAATTTTCAAAGTTACATTGTTAGAAGTGAATGGAGTGACCTTTATACTTGCTTTGTTCCCTGTTGCCATCTCTAAGTTTTTGTTGTATGCTGATGCTGGATGCATATGTCTACACAGTGGTCTATGCAATTTGAAGGGGAGGAAGTGAAGGTTGTGGCATTATGTATTTTCTTAGGTCATGGTAGCTTCCCACAGGTTTGCCTTTTGTTTTTTTTGGTCAATCACTAAGAAATACTAATTTTGTTGCTTCAAGAAAGTAGTAGATATACAACAAACCACAAGATGCCAAAGGTCTTACAACCATTTTGCTAATACAGCAGAATTACAATTATTATGCCTATGACTATTTACAAATCTCAGCAAAATTGTTCTTCCAATCTTCTGCAGAACTTTATTATTATCAAAAGGTAAAATGATCTCAGAGCATGTTTGTGTTTTTGTAAAAATTTTGACATTCTCCTACAAGAAAGCACGAAGGATTGAACCTTTGGGCTTTCAATTTTTTATTTTAACCAGAATGATATTTCTTTCTTTCTTCCTTTTTCTCTCACTCAAAGGATATATGGAAGTAAGCAATGAATTTCTAAACAAAGAGTTGCCACCAATGTTAAATGTCATGCAATGCTATAATGCAGTTTAGGAATCGTGAAGTTTTTAATTTGTTTTGCCACTGTTTTGAAGACTACCTTTTATTTTTATTTTGTTTAACTCTTTAATACAGATGGATGGTTTGAATGAGAAAATAGTGAACTTGCCAACAAACAAAGATGGAGCTCTAGAAAGAGGAAATGAGGTTGTAATACTGATAATTTTTATTTTACTTGCTTGAGGTTTTGAGATTCAATTTGCTGCTCTTACACAATATAAGTTTTATCTTCTTATCAGGAGGTGTGCATAGTTGATGGGTTAGGAATGGAAAAAATTTGACTGTCGTTGTAATGAAGTTCAAAATCAAGAAAATAGGGAAGTTGGTGTGCACTGCTCTTTGAGTCAACTGTAGTTAGCCATTAGAGCAGAAGTAGATGCAGGGAGCAACTAACGTTTGGAGCAAATAATTGTCATGTCAGCACTTAAGTTAACAGAGATGAAATCCGTTTGTTCAAGGTCTTAATGAGGGGCTTAAATGAACTTTTTTATTAAATCCTAACTTATTTGAGCAAAAAAAAAATATAGAGAACTTATCTGAGCTTCGGGTAAACTTGGGGGCAAAAATGAACCTTACCCCGACAAAGAAATTTGTTGTGCCGCCAGTAATCTTTCCGGGCGGCGGCAACCCGACCGTCGCCATGCCGCCAACATGCAGCAACCCGTCCGTCGCCATGCCGCCAACATGCAGCAACATCGTGTTCCCACGGCATCGTTTCAACCTCCTTGGCCAATAAACTCCGAAATTCCTTTCATGATGTTCAATATCGGTTCTGCCACCACCGCTACCACAACCCCTTTCGGCGCTGGATCAATCGGCGGAGGATGGGGACCAGCCTCATCCGGCACAGCGAACTTCGACGATGAAGAACCATTACTCAAAGAACTCGGGATCCATCCGGATCAAATCTGGAGAAAAACAAAATCGATCTTGAATCTGTTTCGGGTCAAACCAGATGTCCACAAAGATTCCGATCTATCAGGCCCGATCTTTCTATACCTATGGCTTTGTCTATTTCAACTTCTCACTGGGAAGATTCAATTCGGCGTGATATTAGGGTGGATTGTGGTGTCATCGATATTTTTGCTTGTGATGTTTAATATGTTAGCAGGAAGAATTGGAAATTTGGATCTACACACTTGCACGAGTGTGATTGGTTACTGTTTGTTGCCGGTGGTTATGTTCTCGGCGATTTCATTGTTCTTACCTCAAGGTGGGCCGATAAGATTTGTGATCGCCGGCGTATTTGTGATATGGGCTACCAGGGCTTGTGCGAATCTAATGGTTTCAGTTGCTGATGGAGGTGAAGAGCATCGTGGATTGTTTTCGTACGCTTGTTTCTTGATTTACACTTTGTTTTCCTTGCTTGTTATATTTTAATTTCGATTTTGATTTTGTAGTTCTTAAAGACATTGCAGTTTTGTTGTGATGGCTTTTTCACTGTTACTAAAGAAGAAAATATTGTTATGAATCAAAGATAATGTTGACATTGGTTAGTTGTCGATGACTTTTTGTGGGCAAATGGAATTTGTAGTAGAGATGTTAATTACACCTATAAATGGAACTATTATCTTGTTTAGCTGAGTGAATATTTTCCCAAAAGATTTTATATTGGGCACTGAAAACAAATTTTGATCAGTAGTTACTATTGTTCTTTTGCATTTGTGTTGTGTGAATCATTCCGTGAGAGCTTCGATTCTAGACTGAGTAGCTCCACTAAGCTAACCAGCAAAAAATTATATGAATAAGTAGATAAAATAAGTTATCTTAGTGCAGCTGTCTCTAGTTCATGCTCAGCAATTCACTTACTATTAATTGGTTCCTTTAAGTTTTTTTAGCACATGCTATTGCTCTGCTGCATTTATGTTATTTTTCTTTTCTATGAAGATCATTCTGTAAGAGCTTGGATTCTTGACTAACTCAATAGCCAAACTAAACTAACTAAAAAAATTATTTAAGGACTAATTGGACATACAAACTTATGTGATTGCATTAGTTTCATACTGTTGTGAGGACATTGTTTCCAGATTGCGATCAGCAGTTGCCATTCATCAAGAATCTGAAATCACTTCTAGTTTTTTGGTTTTGTTTGTGTGGCCACTACTGTTGGTTGTCTAAAATTTGTTTGCATACAATGCCTTCTCTTATGGGTGTCGGCTGTTGCCTATTGATGGATTGAATACTGATCCATGTTTCAACCCTGGTTTTACATTAAGAACCCTGTTTGCATTTTGGATGTGGATTTAGGGAAGTCTTTGGTTCTTTTTCGGACATATGCAGTGTTGATTTGCTTGCACTAATTGTTTTGTATAATCTTGAGTTTGGAACACTGTAGTATGTATTTTGAATGGCAATTTTACATCACTAAGTAAAATCTATGATGTACAAAAACTTTTTCCGGTAGACGTCACGTTATGAAATGATTTCATAGCAGAAACTTAAGAAAATTTCTCGAAAACGTTTCAGGACTAGTTCTGTAAATATGAAAAATTAGTAAACAAATTTTCTACCTGAAAAAGCACTTCCAACTTGAAAAATATATTTATTTAGTATTTTTCTAAATAAAAAATAAGACAAATTAAAAAATAAGTTCATATTTTTCTTAATTAAATAAAATAATTTCTATAATTATACTATTAATTAATAGAATAAATAAATTTTTTCAAGATTTATATATAAAATTTATATCTATATATATTTATATATTTTTAATATTTATTTATATACCCCTATACTTTTAATATTATATGTTTCCCCCACGTTTCCATTTCTTATATTTTTTAAAAATGTCGTTTTGCTGTATTCGTTTTCACATTTTTCCGTCTCTCATTTCCGTTTCCGTTTCCGTGCTGCATAGAGTAAAATACTGCAGCAAAGGCATTTAATCGTTGGAGACGATGCATACAATTTGTAAATAGACCCAGGTTGGTTAATACGCATGGAGTTAAGTGTTTTCTGTTTCTGGTAAGTTTGATTCTTCCCCCACAGCCTTGTTTGCATTAATTAGCTTTTTTCTGTGGTGTCTCACTAGAAGTAAAATCTGTCCTTTCTGCTGATATCAATATGCAACTGTAAGGCAGTATACATCTTTAACATAGAAGAGTGAGATGAATGGTCAACTGCATAGAGGGCTTTTCTTTTTTCTTCTTAATAAGTATCTGCCCCCTCAACTTGTTAAGAGTTTCATGCTGAGCTAAGCACCTTTGGTAGTTTGTTTTACATAATTTCTTGCGTGCATTTTGGAGTAATGGAGTGCATTGACCTAACTTTATTCAGAGGCACTTGAAGTTCAATCTGTTTGAGAAATATTACTGCATAACTATAATTTTGGATGCATATTTGGATTACTTGGTGCTCTTCTTGAGTGTTAAATGTTTATGTTTTGATGATTCAAAACAGTTTATTGTTGACTGTCCAATGTGGTTGAATGGAATGGGAGGGCATTGAGAATTTGAAACTGTGGTTGATACACCAAATGCATTGGCTTGTCATTTTCAAAGAGTTCCTTATCTGATGCATAATTCTTTGTGTAGTTTGTCCCCTTCTCACCAATCAAGGATTTGATGTTGGCATCATTGTTTGCTTTCTTCATCTACTTTTTTTTTTCAACAACATTGAGTATATAATATTGTCATTGGTAAAATTCAGATGGCAGCTAATTAGACTTCTGGTGAAAAAATCAATCTTTAACATAAGTAAGAAATTTTAGTTGTGGGGTGAACAGCCATTGAACGTAAAGAAATTTTAGTTGTGGGGTGAACAGCCATTGAATGTAAAGGATCATTGGCCTATGTTATTGGTTGGTGAAAGTGCTTGATGTGGGTATCTACATAAATCTTATGTTGAAACTCTAGTTGAGGTTGCTAAGAGTGCTACTATATTGGAGACAGTACACAATTATCTTCTGTTGTTGAGGTTGTTAGGTCTACTTTTGTTGACCTTATTCTATGGTTTAGGTGAAAGAAAAATCAGCTAGCTCATCCTACAAATTAAAACATTATTTTGTTGTTAACAATTTCCCTTTCTAATCCTGTAATATCCCATGGCCTTGTATTTAACAGATAATGAACTCTGCATTAAAAAATAAAAGTAGGTGAAGTTTGTAAATAATAAATCCATTCTTTTTTCTTCAATGACTAAAAATTAACATTTTGATCTAGAATTACATAAAATAAATTTGGGTTGTAAACAACATTTTCTAAATATTTAAAGTTGAGATCAACTAAATAAATTGCACTCGACTTATTTTATCTTTATATTTAGACATTTTACTTTTATACATTATAAAAACAAATAATTGGCCTTTGCAATTTTTTTTTTTTTGTAATTGCTTGAAAAACTTTGGAAAACACACACGTCAGCAAGACGTGAGGTTGAATTTGGAGTAGCTAAGAGAAGAGAGTAGAGTTCTTGTCAACTGAAAACTGAACCCTTTAAGTTCTGTTTGATAGTTGTAGATTTGTTGAAGAGCGTTCTACTTACCACCATCCTAGCTCCCCACTGCCCCCATCTCCACATATAAACCATATTAATCTCTATATAAACCCCAAAAGTGGTGACCAACAAAGCAGAGCAAGCTACTGCAATGGCATCTGCAATTGCCATAGATTCTTCACAGGGAAGAGTGTCAGTAGTAGATGTTGAAGATGATGAAGAAGAGCTCTTCGAAATCGATCTTGAGGCAGTTAATAGCATCCCACCACCTCATTATTGGGAAAGCTACTTCACAGCAGCAACAAGCAGTGCACTTCTTGCTAATTGTTTGTTGCCAATTGCAGATGTTTCAAGTGCAGTGCCAACTCCATCTACCATATGCAATTCATTGTCTTTGGCAGAACAGCTTATGTTTTTCAGGTTGCACAGTCCTTACCGATCTCTTCAAGAGCTTCTGCTGGGAAACAACAACAAAGAAATCAGGACATAATCTGTAAAGATAATGGAGTTTCTGATATATTTATAGTAGACTCTATAAATTAATGCCTTCTCTTTTATAGATGATGAACTTCACTCCCTTTTTAGCTACTACATATACATAATGTTATGTTATATGATTTTTTTTTTTTTTTTTGTTAATTGACTATGAGTTCAATTTCAAACTCTTATAGTTCTGAAAATAATTTTAAATACCAATAAGTTAAAGTTTATTAATATTAAATGGTCATTATTGGGTAAAATCTGGGTATCGAGTTTACATGGATTCTCAAACTGATTCGAACTTTCGGGTTAGTGGGACTTGGAAGCGCACCTGGAGGTTATCTGTTCCACCAAATATTAAATCTTTTCTCTGGCGATTGGCAGATGGCTGTTTACCAACTCGATCACAGCTGGTTAGTCGAGGTTTTCATACTCCGGTTCTCTGTGTTTTGTGTGGAAAAGACGTTGAACATTTATGACATCTATTCTTACAGTGTGATTATTCGAAGAGGTGTTGGTCTCATTCTAATTTAGATATTCAATGTCGTTTCACATATTGATTTCGGGGACTGGTTTATGTCCTGTTTAGAAAATATGGAGTGAAGTTCTACAACAGGTTTCAATGTTGTTGTGGTCCATTTGGTGTCAAAGAAATAACCAGTTATGGAACTCTACTTGTTTACCGCCTGGACAAGCTGTTCAATCTGCGGTTCAATTCCACAGATCATGGATTAATGCAAAGAAGCGGTGCAGAATGAGTCAAACTCTGGTATCGGACTCTTGTCGGTATCAGCAGTGGTCCAAACCTCCGTCGAACTGGTTAAAATGTAATGTGGATATAGCTGTGATGCATGATCGGTAATGTGGATACAGCTCTGATGCATGATCAGTCTTCATTTGGTATTGGTATCTTGCTTTGTAATGATACAGGTGCTTTAGTTGAAGGTCAGATGAAATTCATGGATGACTTTCATTTGGTTAAGGAAGCTGAAGCGGCGGGCCTTAGTACTGCAATGAGTTGGTGTCTCAATGCTGGCTTTCAAAAGGTCTTGTTTGAATCGAACTCTAAGGTTGTAGTCGATGTTTGTCATTCCAATGAAGACGACCTTTCAGAGTTTGGTTCTATTATAAAGGACTGCATTTTATTCTGTAATCACGGAGTAGAGTATTCAATTTCCTATGTTAGAAGACAAGCTAATGGAGCTGCTCATTGTTTGGCTAAAGCAGCATGTTCCCAAGCTTGTTCTTGTGTTTTTTCTCAACCTCCTTTGTTTTTTGGAGGATGCTCTTGTTTTTTATCTTGTCTTTGATTAATAAAGTTCTTTATTTCAAAAAATATATATATATATTTTTAAGAGATCACATGGAAATATAACAATTTTCATGTGTGTAAAACCAATGATTATGTACAACTTTAGCCAGTACATTGATTAAGAAATTTGTATCTCAACAACCAAAAAAGGATTGTTGTGTGATATACTTGAGTGGTTTTGATGGTTCGCACCAATGTCTTATGGACCAAAATAGACAAAATTTCTACCAAAACACGTGAATTTTTGCAAAATATTTGAATATTATATACATTAAAAATTATGGTCAATTTGTTTATAACTGAATTTTTTAGTTTTGAATAATTGTAAATTGGACCAAGCTGGAATTGTCGGTTTTCGATTGATTCAGTACTTGTCCACCCTTAATTAATTATGTGTACAAGAGATTAATTTGTAACAATATATAAATTTTGATGAGATTTGACATTTTTCAAATTATTTATATATCATTTTATTGTTCTGTGCGTTATATTTTACTAGAAAATGAACAATAAATTTTTATTTATAATTAATAGATGTTAAATGACTTAAGTATTGATGAACTATACAATAGAAGAAAATTATTCTTTTTAACTCAAATGAATATTAATTGTACAAATTAAGACACTCTTAAATAATAGCTATTAAATTACTCCCACGCAAATTTGATCCAATTTAATACATGTACTACTTGATCAAGGGTGCTAATATAGTAATCATCTTTTAAGAGATTGTAGAGGTTTTAATTTAGCAGACATTAGGTTTACAAAATAATCACTTATAGGGAAGAACATTGGTATCCAATAAGTGGGAAAAGAGTGTCTTTTCTTATAGGCTAATGACGCAGATGATAAATATTATAAGGTAAGATAAAGTAATGGGTTCGATCCTCCACTCCCCTTAATCTCCTAATTGTTTAAAAAAATAAGTGGGAAAAGAGCGGTTGTAATGGTCATCAATAACCAAAAGCCCCTTACCGTTATTAGAGAAACATATAGATATGGAGTAACTTAATGTGCAAATTGCTAGATACGGAAAAACTGTTATCTTCTGTGGCTTATTTGACTCAACTATGCACTGGAGATTCCATACCCACAACACAGCTAAAAGAAGGACATGGAAATCTGACGTTTGCACAGAATTAGAGAGACCAATGAGCATTGCTTTGAATACCAAACGCACACTTTTTCTTTTTCACACTCCTCACTCTCAGTACAACAAATGGAACAAAATAATCTTATGTATTGCGGTCCCTCGAAAGCTCCTACTGGTAGAGAGAAGTCACTGACTTTATATATATATATATATATTCCACAGTACCTATGTGTAAGAATTGGACTCTATCGGTTTTGTAATTTTTTTTATTTTTTCTTATATAAATATAAAGTTATCCAATCCATGTATAAATATTTTAAAGGTTATTGTCTATTAGTGAACTGCCTCTTCAGGAATTGTGCAAGATTATTCCCTAAAAGACTAAGGTACAAGTAATTCGATTCATTCCTATCCAGATCGTGAATATTTAAAATTTATTTTATGTAAGGAGACATTGCTCTTGCTGATTCAAATTGAAAGGTAAAATAAAATTGGTTTATTTCTGGTATTATATTTATATCCATAGATATCTAATTCATCCTAATTTGAAATTGCACCTTCATATCAAAGTCACAATTAATATCGTCACTAGCATCAATATTGTTATTATCGTCAATAAGAAAAAAAGTTAAGCAGATACTTGCTTACAAAGATTTCTATTTTGAGATAAAGATCACTTTTAAATATTTTCATTTCTTATAATATTATGGTACATATACAAAAGAAAAGTATGACAATGGTTGCTCTTGCTTAAACCATGTTTCATATTCGAGTCGTGATATATGCAGTCACATTTAATTAATTATTAAGAAATTTTTATCATTGTTATAGTTTCACAACTTTGAGATTTTTTTTACACTAAAAAAAATAAAATGTTTCTAAATTATATATACTGGTAAATATATAAAAAAGAAAACCAATCATAAATTATTTAATTGGCATTTTCATTTGTCAGCCATCCTTACTAATGAAAGCCTCACAAGATATTAAATTTTAATTTTTATCATTTTAATTAAATATTAAATTTTTATTAATTTAACTTTTCAACTCATTAAACATCATAATTACTGTATAATATCTCCAAGCTCATGCCGGATAAAAAGTAAAAGTAAAAGTAAATAAACGAACAATGAAAGAGCAAGCATGGCCAATGTTTTTGGAGGATGAGGATCACACGCCACGTCTCTCATATCAAACAGCTGTATACGATATTTACTGTGAAATTGTACCCAATAGCAGTTCAAGAAAAGAAAAAAGCAGACAATAGAATCCTGATATCTTTAATCAGCAATTTTTATTACAGCACAGATAATGACAGAAATATACTAGTTGCAACTATTCAGATAAGAGTAGATTCTGCAACATTCTCTTCTTCTTCTTCCAATATATTAGTAGGTTGTTGAACAAATTATAACCGATTCCTTAAAAAAAAATACATAAATTTTGTTTTTTTCAATTTAATTGACGAAAGAGTTTAAAATTTTTAAAATAATTTAAGTTCGAATCTTATATATAAAAAAATATGTGTTTAAAGAGTTTTATTTTTTCTTATAAGGCACATTCAACTTGAACTTTCAAATAGTAAACATCAATGTTACCGGGGGAGAATCAAATAAAAAAAAAAGGAAAAAACAGAAAAAAATAAAAGAAAAAACAGTTGCAGGTTTATTAGTGATGTATATTGTTAAGCCAAGACACGTTCCCAACGCATTCCTATTAAAAATCCGACACACATGTAAGAGGTGGTGCATGGGAATACGAAGATTAATGTGCTGTGCTATGCTGTCAAGAATGAGTCTAAGTGGAAGCCAATGGTCACAGAAAATTAGTTATGCAGTGCAAGTGCCTGTTTTGTTAGTTGATTGAGTCGGTATAGAGTTTCGATGTAGTAGTTGAACTCTCATGTACTTAAGTTCTTTGATATTCAATACAAAGGCAGTCACATTTTTATCCAAACTCTGTGGTTTATTCTCCCCAAAGAGAATTCTATTACTTGAAAGTAATTGTAACTCTGCTTTGACTGTGACCTATCATATATCATCAACTATTATTCTGTGCTCATGATATATTATTTTATATATATATAGAGAGAGAGAGAGAGAGATTCATGTGATGATAATGAATCCATGCATCGATCATGAGCTGATGCAAGTGATTAACTTTCAGCTAGCGTCTACTTCTTGCAGCAGATTCCCTTTGTGCATTGAAGTAAACAACAGCAACAGGAAGACCAAGATCATTCTCAGCAGCGAAGTTCCTTGTGTTGAAGTTGTCCCTTGAAGATGGTGGGTTTAGTACCTGTCTATGTTTTTGCTTGAATAGAACAAACACAAACCTGTGGATTCCTATGTTTGGCCTTGGAATTTCATAGCTCACTACTTCCCGTCCTGTTATAATTTATATATATATAATAAAACAATCATTTCTTGTTTTTAATTAGCTACTTAGAACAACAAGACAGACATGAAATGAACTTACCAAACGTAGCATCTGTTGTCCCAGGAATATCAGTCACTATCCTGTAAAAAAATTTAGTCATTTGTACCCCAATTCGGTTTTCTGTAATATAATTTGCTTAGATTGAATATATTGCATTATATACAACATTTATATAATATTTTACACTTAAACAATAAAAAAACAGACAAAATATAATATCGGCTAATGAACTCAGCTTGAGAAAGTAAGATGATACAAAATGTACAAACAAAAATATATATATATTTTTTAAACCACCGGTATTTAGAGCTTATTAGAGCCTGATGAATGTCAAAACATTGGATGCGAATATGAGCGCATTCGGATGTCAAAAAACAAGCATGTTACAAACAGAACAAATGACATAGTGGCCCAAAAACACATAAACTAAACAGTACCAGTGAAGGTGCTCCCTTAAATAAGGATCACTAGGGCCAGGAACATCTGGGTCTGTCATAACCTGATGACAAAAGAGATGAACACTAATCAGGGTCAGGGTCAGGGAAAAAAAAAACCAATAGCTTTACAAGTATAATAACAAGAAAAAACTTGAAGAGTTTTGTAACAATAATATTACCAATGTGAAAAAAGTTCTCAAATCACCTCCTTGGACCTCAACCCTAGGTTTGATAGTAACTAGGTTTGGCTGAAGCTCATATCCATTAAGAACTCTCCTGTTATTGTAATATATAAACATAGTTACGGTGGGTGTGAAAGCATCAAGGACATCTCCTATCACTCTCCCAAGAATGAGAGGTTCCACAATTCTTGCCATTTAGCTATAGTAGACACAAAGGGTGGGGAAGGGTGGGGTTTGGAGAAGCAAAACGAACCTGCAGCCAGCTATAGGTGTTAATTGCTTGTATCAGACATTTGCGTAGAAGGGTCGATATTTATAGACAGTGCATGTCTGAATAAGATTTCTGAAATTTATAATTTAGATGTCCAGCTACTCTGATTTGGAAATTGTCCATTCAACACACAGAATATGTACACGGTCACTCTTTTGAATAAGACTACTGGACTAATTAATATTAGTGTGCGCGCCTGCGTGTGCGCGCCTATGTATGCATATATTGTTTTTTTTTATTGGTATGATAAAAATATTAAAAACTTAGAATATGTTTAGTTTTAAAAAATAAGACCTGTTTTCTAGAAGATTTTTTTAAGAAAACTGAAAAATTTAAGTTATTGTTTAGTGATGATATTTTATAATTTAAAAAATTAAAAAATTATTTTTCAAATTTTCTAAATTATAAAAGGTTTTAAAAAATTAATAAAAAATATTTTCCAAATTTTTCAATTAATATTTTAACATTACTACTACCTCCTCAATCACCACCGTCACTACCTCAACCACCACCACAACCTTCCTTACCTCCACCTGATTCACAACGTCCACCACCACAACCTCTCATACCTCCACCACCACCACCACCACAACCTCCATTACAACCAAAACCACCACCATCATAATAATTATTATTATTATATTAAATAAAAATTATTATAATAAATTTCATTAAAAAAATTTGAGAATATAAAAAAATTACAAAATGAAAAGTGACAAACAAATTGATTTTCTATTTTTCTATTTTTTACTTGGAAAATGAAAAATTGAAAAATAAGAAAAAGGAAAAAAACTGAAAAAAAAAATTGCAAAAAAAACAGAAAATATTTTTCAAAACTAAACAGCCCTTAACACTTCACTATTTTTTTTTCTAAAATATTGACACCTGATTATTCTTTTTTATTCAGACGGTTTTAAAAATACATCTTCGGCTTAAAGCATGCGGAATAATTTTAATAATCGAATTCATGTTGCTGGGGAGAAAAATAAATTCAATTAATCAATTAAAACAATCATAAAATTATTTATTTATTACTGTTATTTTGATAAATTTACAGTATGCATGGCAACTATAGACGGGAGTAAAGAGAAGGTTTTTTAAAGGAATGGAATAAAGAACTATAGATTTTGTTGTGTTTGGTAACTTAAAATTAATTAATAAAGGAAAAAAGAATGATAAATGTTTAAAAATGAAATAAAACTTTAAACTAAAATATATTTTGAAGTTGAAATATTTTACATTCCAATTTGGGTGTAATCAATTTCACTTTCTACGTGGATAATGAGGGAGAATAATTCCCCTTCAATTCCTTTCCTCCTCTATTAACTTTTTTTTTTTATGAATAAGGAGCTCATACAATCTAGGCGTTGATGGACTACACAATAGAGTGCAGTCTTCTTTTTTTAAATTGACGGCGATAGGATTCGAACTGTGCACCTCATGATACCCTTGGAGAGAAGTTATTACTTGACTACTCCCTCACTGGCACCTCATGATACCCTTGGAGAGGAGTTATTACTTGACTACTCCCTCACTGACCCCTTTTATTAATTTTTAATAGCCAAATAACACAACATGTAATTCCCCTCTTATTCCCTTTTCTTCCCTTCATATTCCCCTAAATCTATGCATAGTATTGGTCTAGAATTGTTCTACATGTAATGCAAGAGTACCAATCCACTGGATTATTAGTAAAAGATAAAATGTCATGTGAATATACGTTGATAGCGTTGAATTGGAATAAAAAATTTAGAATTGACAATTTTTTTTAAAAAAAATAGGCTAAATGAATATTTATACATTGATTTTTTTTTTTAATAATAAAGAAATCATATGACTTAAGTATCAGTCAGTGGTTGTTGTCTTGAATAATGATATTGTATTGAATAGTTGAAGATACAACAAAAGTATAAATACACATATACACATACAAGTGGTTACAACAAATTGATAACTATGAATTACCAACTAACTGAAAGGTATTAATTTGTTATCACTGATACGCCCCTACAAGCTAAAGGTGGGATGGAAATCAAACGAAGCTTACTGTAGAAATGACGAAATAGTGGTGTAGACAAAGACTTGGTCATTATATCTGCTACTTGATCGGCTGAAGACAAAGAGGACATAGTGAGGTTCTTGGATTGTAATTATTGTCAAATGAAGTGAAAATCAACCTCTACATGACGAGTGCTTGCATGAAAAATTGGGTTTGTGGACAGAAAGACAACACCTACATTGTCACACCAGTGGACTGTATAATTGAATTCCCAATTCTTAAAGTAAATGAGATAACTATTTTAATTCAATGCTTACATTCGCGACAGCCTTAAACTCCGATTTGGTGGATGATCTTGCAATAATCAGTTGCTTGTAAGAGTTCCAAGCAATTAAATTATTTTTGAAATAGATCAAGTAACCTCCAATGAACCTACGATCATCAGAGAAGGCTGTTAATGTCATTTGAGAAGTTTTGGAAAATAAGAAACCATTGGCAACATTCCCTTTAAGATAGCAGAGCACCCACTTCAAGGCTTGGTAATAATATGTTGTTGGACTATGCATATAATGACATAGCCGATTAACCGAAAAAGAGATGTCTGGCCTTATTATGGTGGGATACTAAAGACTGCCACTTAGTTTTTGATACTTTAGTGCATCATTTGAAGATAATAAGTCTCCTATTTTGGAAAGATGAGTTCCAACAACCATGGGAGTGGAACATGGTTTACAAGTTGTCATTCCAGCATTAGATAATATATCAGAGATATAAGAGGTTTAAGAGAGAACTATTTCATTAGAACAATTATAAGCTTGTAACCCAAGAAAATGGTTGAGCTGTCCCAAATCAAGAAGCATGAAAGCCAAAGACAACTTGTGAATTAAAATAGGAGCACGTTTAAATAATAGTTAAAATGGTATTTGTTTATTTAATGAAGTGGAAGGTAAGCGATTTATTAAGAAAAATGATGTTTCAAAAGAGTATTCCTAGTATTTAAAAGGTGAACCATAGTGCCCTAATAAAGCAAGACCAATATCAACTATGTTTCAAATTTTTCATTCAGTTGTCCCATTTTGTTCATAAGTGTGAGGACATGTAATGCGATGAACAATGTTGTGTTTTGAAAATATGTGTGTAATGGATGATATTCCCTTCCCCAATCAAAATTAAAGGCTTTGATTTTGCATTCAAATTATTTTTCTACCATAGCCTGAAATTTATAAAAAATTAGAGGAACTTCACTTTTTTCATTTCATAGGGAATAACTAAGTAAAAAGAGAATAATCATCTATAAAAATAACAAAATACTTAAATCCTGAAACAGAACACAGTGGAGCAGGACCAAACATTGGAATGAATGAGTTAAAAGGGTTTGGTGTTGCGATGATTGGTTAATGGTAAAGATACTCGATGTAATTTTTCTAAACAACAAGCCTCACGTTTTTCTATTTTGGGTTTATTCTGGGAACAAGGTAAATGAAAAGAATTAACTAAATGGCAAATAACTTTATAATTTGGATGTTATAGTCTCGCATGCCAGTCCTCTAAACTTGCAAGGTATGCCATTGCAGAAGGTGAATTGTGTCGTTGAAGAACACCTTGAAGCTTGTAAAGGCCACGTTCAATTGTTCCTTGGAGCACCGTCTTCTTAGACACCTTGCATTTGACAAAGCAATAGTCAGGATGGAACTTAAAAAAAATAATGATTATCTCTACAAAATTTATTAACAGCAAGGAGAGGTTTGGTAATAGATGGAACATGAAGAACATTATTTAACTCAAGCAACTTGGAGTCAGTGGAAAGAGAACTTTTACCAACATTAGAGATAGACAACCTATGACCGTTTCCAACTAGCAAATTATCATTACCCTTGTATTTATCTGAGATGGTAAAAGTAGACAAGTCTGATGTAACATGATGTGTTGCGCCAATATCAGGATGATTGTATTTTTATGGGAGGTGAAGGTAATAGTTTAGATGCTTAAGAGGGTTGCGAAAATTCTAACAAATATGCTTGCCAGCGAGTAGAGGGCTCTAAAAAATTGGAAATTGGAGTTTATGGCCTTTCTCGATTCCAGAATGATAGAGAAACATCAAATTGACATCTATAATCCAAGGAACTGTGATTTGTGAGGCCACAAATTAGCATGAAGAAAAGTCCATACCCCGTCGTCCACCACGATAAATTTGATAACCTCATTGATTGTCAAATGACTATCGAGAAGACATGAAGAGAGATGGATGAGCAAGTATAGTGAATGAAGACTATGATTGGCGTTGAACAAGATTAGCAACCGGAAGTGAAGGTTCTTGAGATTTCAACAACAACTCATAAGCCGCGAGCTATCTATGGAGTTCATGGAAGGAAGGAAATTCAACTCGCTGTTAAAGAGCTCCGATTATGCCATTGTATTCTGCACCAAGTTTGTGGAAGATTATGGCATTGAATTCTGAGGGAGAGATAGACTATCCAACGAAAGATAAGGAATCAACTATGGCCTTTGCTTGATATAAATATTCAAAAACATATTTGGATTCCTTTGGGAGATTATGTAACTCAATATGAAGTTGAGTTTTCTAAGCATTGCTTATAATACCATAAGCAGTTATGAGTGCTTGCCATACCTCGGCTGAAGTGGAAAGACCAATGAGCTGAGGGTACACTTCTTCAGTAATGGAAGATAAAAACCAAGAAAAAAGTAATTATTTTTTAAAACCAAGATGTTTATTCAAGATTGAGAGAAGATTCATTTGTTGCATAATTTATTATTTCACGAGGAGGAGCAGATTCAGTTCCATTGAGAATACAATGGAGATTATAATAGTTAAGAAGATGAGTGAACTAAAGCTTACAAGGGATATAATTTTTGAAAGTTAACTTAATTAAGAAAGTTTGTTGAACATGAGTGGGTGTTGATGTGGAGATTGAAGATGGGCAAGGTGTGGTAGTGTTTGTGCCAGCCATAGCTGAAGAAGAAGAAGAAGATGTAGGGGAGGAAGACAAGGTGAGAGTCGTCATTTGATAAATTGTGGATCAACTCTAATACCAAGTTAGTGGCTGTTGTTGTAAATAATGATATTGTATTAAATAGTCAAAGATGCAGCAGGAGTATAAATACACATATACATATACAAATGGTTACAACAAATTGATAACTATGAATTACCAACTAACTAAAAGGTATTAATTTGTTATCACTAATAGTATCGAAAGACTACAATAGAGGCAATCCTATCCTTTAGATCGACGATAGTAGGATTTGAATTGTACATCTTACAATGCTCTTGAAGAGAAATTACCATTTAACTACTTTATCACTGATTATACATTGAGCTTTTTTTACTGAATTATGTACTAATCCTGAAACATCATAAGCAGCCAACTCTCTAAGGGGAGTTTGATTTAGCTGTTGGAAGGAGTTGTTAGTTGTTCACTCATCAACAATTAAGATAATGGTGTTTAGTTAATTTTTAAAAAATTAGTAGTTGGTAGCTGTTAGGATGTCAAACAACTCCAATTTGGAGCTTTTCACCAACAACTACTTTTTTTAATATATTTACTATCTTATCCTTTTAACTTTAATTAATTAATTTTAACTTAATAAAAATTTGATTATAAAATTATTAGAAATATTTACAAAAATAAAATATTAGAAATTATATTGACAAAACATGTTCAAAACTCGTCAATCTTGAAACTAATAACACTAGGTATCAATACTTTATTTAAAATTTAACGTCAAAATTTAATAAAATTAAAAATAAATTTTATTTTCAATAATTATAATTATAAGTATAAATAATATTTATTTTTACATCATATATACTATTATTAACAATTATAATAATAGAACATACACATATATAATTTATTAATTTATAAAATAGATATAAAATGTGATTATTTATATATAAACTAATATCTATATTTGTAATTAAATACATTATCAGAAACAATTACTATAATTTTACCAAACATGTATCAATAAGTTATCAGTTGTCAACCACAATTATCTGTTATCAGTCATCAACAACAACT
>CATIWM010134344.1:0-14325 GCA_949671775.1 Mallotus repandus | reverse complement strand
ATGTCATTTTTACCATAAAAATATTAACTTTATGATAAAAATACCAAATTTACCATAGAAGGCATAAAAACGCAAAAATAGGAAAAAGACAATAAAAATAATAGAAATGTAGAAATAATAACATAAACATATAAAAATGGCAGAAATAAATAATAAAAGTGATAAAGGTGACATTTTTACCACAAAAATGAAAACTTTATGATAAACATGCCAAATTTATCATAAATGGCATAAAAATAGCCAAAATGTAATAAAAATTATAAAAATACAGAAATAATAATATAAATAAATATAAATGATAAAAATAAAAATAATAAAGTAAAATGATGCAATAATAATAATAAAAATACTAACTTTACACCAAAAATACCCATTTTTTATATAAAAGGAAAAAATGTAAAAATGGTGGAAAAATGCAAACGCTCCCGGATTCACCCGAACTACCCACTTCTCCAACACATCTTATAACCAGTCTTCAAAATCACCACAAAAATCATAACTTCACCTAAATAATAAATATTCAAAATAAAATAAATAAAATACAAAAATAATAAAAAAAATGCAAGAAAAAAGTAGGAGAATAGAAAATGCAATGAATATGATTTTTTTTAATTAAAAAGAGCACGAAGATTCTTAGAGGGACTGGGTAATTACCCTAAATGCATGCTTTGTCTTAGAAGGAGCTAGATTTGGATTTATAGTTCTAAATCCTAAGAGAAAATGATTTTTGTTTTGTGTGTTTTAAGTGTAAATGAATTCCAAATGCTTTAGGAGAGGGTGAGAGAGAGTCCAATTCATCCAAAATGGTATGTATTTCTCTCTATAGGAGAAATTTCTTGAAAAATGTGTCAAAAATTCTCCCAAAAAGGAAAAAAATTGAATTTTCAAGCATACAGGTCCTAGATCCACGTTCTTAGGTCTTAGACTTACGAGCTTGGATCTTGGATCCATGCGCGTCAGTCCTCTGATCCACGAGCTCAATCATGGGTTGGAGGACCCACGGATGTGGTCAGGGACCCACACTCTTGGGTCAGCCCCGTCCCATGGGCTTTTGACACCTTTTTTTTTACCTCTTTTTAGGCCCAATTTGGGCTTTTTGAGGTTTTGAGTGTATATTTGGTTTATTTTGGGTTTCTTTTTGGTTTCTTCGGATTTTTTTCTCAGTTTGAGCACGCCCAAGAAAATTCTTGAATGAGCATTCCCCCTGTCTGACTGACAGTAATCATTCATCATTAGATTTTTGGGGAACCGTCAAAAATTGGGTATTAACAGATAAATATTTTCTTCTAATCGATTTATTTTGTTGGGTTGATTTTCTTCTTTACTCTCTTTTGGTTCTTATTTTTAATTCTAATTTTTTATTTTCTTTCAAAATTTTATTAAAAAAAAGTTTGTTAAAAAATATACTGAGAGGAAGCAGGTGCCTTCTCCCAAACAAGGCACTTGCATTCGTCCTTTCCTGCTTTTGAATTTTTCCCTTCATTTGCTATTTTTACTAAACTAAAAAACTAAGCAATTACTAAAAATTGGCAAGTTTCAAAAGTACTCTTTCTATCTAGCAAGCTACCCGCAAAATCTGCATCCGAATAGCTAATTAAGTCAAAGGATGAATTCCTAAGATACTAAAGTCTTAGATGTAAAGTTCTAGTAAGATATTTGAAAATTCTATTAATGGCATTTAAATGAGCTTCTTTAGGACATGATTAAAATCTAGCTCACAAGTAAGTAGCAAACATTATATCCGATCTACTAGCGGTTAAATAAAGCAGGGATCCGATCATACCTCTATAATGCTTTTCATCAACCGGTTTCGATTCTCATCCTTATTGTGTTTGGTTAATAAAGATCTCATCTTTACATTGCTTGATTTGTAGTCCAAGGAAGAACTTGAGCTCACCCATCATGCTAATCTCAAATTCTCCTTGCATTAACTTAAAAAATTACTCACATAAGCAATGGTTAGTAGCACCGACAATAATATCATCAAAATAGATTTGAACAATAAGTAAATCATCTTTAGATTTCTTAATGAATAGAGTTGTGTCAACTTTTCCTTTAAAGAAGCCTTTCTTTAACAAAAAGTTGCTCAACCTTTCATACCAAGCTCTATGAGCTTATTTCAATCCATACAATGCTTTTGAAAGTTTGACTACATGATTAGGAAAATTAAAGCTTTCAAAACCCAGAAGTTTTTCAACATAAACCTCCTCTTTAATGAAACTATTCAAAAATGCACTTTTAATATCAATTTGAAAAAGTTTAAAATTCGTGAAAGATGTAAATGCAAGTAACATTCTAATAGCTTTTAACCTTGCAACGGGGGAAAAGGTTTCATCATAATCAATATCTTCCTCTTGATTATAACCTTTAGCTACTAGTTTAGGTTTGTTCCTGGTTATGACACCTCGTTTATTCATTTTATTTCTAAACACCCACTCAATGCCTATAATAGGACGATGTTTAGGTTAAGGAACCAAGGTCTAAACATTATTTCTCTCAAATTGATTTAACTCTTCGTGCATAGCAAGGACCCAAAACTCATTACTCAATGCATCATCAACATTTTTGGGCTCAATTTGAGAAATAAAGACTAAGTCAACAATAGATTTGAGTTGAGATCTAGTATTTAACCCCTTTGTAATGTCACTAATGATGAAGTCTTGAGGATGTGCTTGCTTGAAATGCCATTCCTTTGGAGGTTCATATTGACACTAGTAGGTCCGACTCGGCACCCTTTGGATCACTAATAGAGGGTAGTGACAGGAGTACTGAAAGAGCTTTGGGATGGCATAAATGCACTTATAACCCTCCACTCGAGCAGGAGAAATAAGGAGCCGCCACTTGGCATCACCTAAGAAATTTTTCATTTTAAGGACTTAGGCAAACTTGATCCCTTACTTGGAACCACATTCGCCCATTGGATAAAGCATTGGGTTTGAATTTTGATGTCAGTAGGATTAGGCTCTTTGTTTGAGGCATCTTCATGCCCCCCTGATGCTAAGCATTGTCAGCCTTACTTTATGTACAATCCTTCTATGAACTATGAACTATTATACATCAATATCTACATGCTAATGCAAACACAATATATACACATAAGAATATAACAATATGATGGCAAAATGACATAATAATAGGATGATGCATGATCATGGCATATGCTAAACTAATGCACATAAATAACATACAAACATATCATAGCATTCATGGCATTTAATTATAAACATGCAATAATAATAAAATATATGAAAATAATAAATATAAATAACAAAGCAAGTAATTAACCCAGGGCATGATGATTATGGCAAAATCATGATATGAACAAATATATGCATGCTAAGAAATGAAATATGATAAATAAAAGCCATAAAAGCAATAAATTAAAAGAGAAAAGGGATGATAATGGTTAACACATTTCATGCATATCCTCTCCATGATTACTCCATATTCCGAGTTTCGGGGCAATAAAACATTTTATTTGAGAAATGAAAGGAAAATAACTTTTAAAAATAATAAAATGCTTAAAAGATGAATTTAGCTTTAAAAGGAAATTAAAATAAACATTTTTGTGAATTTAAATTGAAAAGTAACTTGAAAATCAAAATAAAGAAAAAATATTTGAAAAATGGGTTTCCAATTGTAAAAAGTTTAGAAAAGCATTTAAAAATTATCTTTGATTAATTATGTGAATCATTAATCCATAACATGAGGCTTCATCAAGTTAGGCCTCAAAATGTGAATTTTGTACCTTGGATGAACACTTCTCATATTACAAGTTATTGAGCAAATAATTAAATCATTTTATTTGAAAAATTAGAAAATAAAAGAAATTGTAATCCATATCCTTGCATTTGGATGATTTATGTGATCAACAAAGAGCAACACAAATAAAGCATAAAAAGGTATTAATTTTATTTAAGGAAAAATTAAACTTACCATAAAAAATGATAAATTTTTATTAAAGAAAATGTAAAATTAATTAAAATGGGAGAAAATGAAAAAGAGATTTATTTATGGAAAAGAAATTGAAAAATAAGTGCAAAAGATACCATTTTATTAACCATAAAAGATTAATTACTTAATAAAAAATAATAACAACTTTGGTTTATTTTTGGTATATTTTTTGTTTCTAGCAGTAAATGAAATGCAAATTAAACATAAAAATAAATAGAAAATTTGATGTAATTGACAAGATAAAGCATAAATAATATAAAAAAGAAGGACATGTAATAATAAAATTATAAATTAAAGCAAATAAATAAATAAATAAGGAGTAGGAGTAGCAAGTGCAAATAGAATGCAAAAATAACAAGAACATAAATAACGCACAAAAATAAAGAGAAATGATAATTAAGTGTAGAGATTGAGATGATGATGAGAATTGATATATCACAACAATATATAACATAAATTGATAATCAAAATAACAAATGAAAATAAAGGTTAAAAATAAGTTAGTAAGTTGAGATTTAGATCTTGAGATTAATAACAAGAGGTATATATATAATGCAATGGATGATGCTAATGCAATGCATGCTCACGCAAACATTAAATAAATTTGGGGTGCATGCAAAGTATGATGCATGATGCAATTTGGGAAGCATGCAAAGTGATGCAAATTTGGGAAGCATACAAGTATGAAAGCGATGCAAGCCAGGAAGTATGCAAGTATGCATCTAGAGATTCTAAAAATAAGCACACACATGATAGTGATATGTATTAAGCAAATGATATGTATAAAGGCATATGAATGCATGATAATGCAATAATGCGAGAGAAATTGAGGGAGAAGTAGAGAATAGTAATATAATATATACGAGTGGAGGAAAGGTTTGTAGAAACAAGAAAATAATATTTGATATGAAATAGACACAAAAATAACAAAGTATAAACATGAATTGGGTTAGAGACACAAAATAACATTTAAAAGCTTTACTTGACACACAAACTTTAAATTAACACCAAATTGAATTAATTGAGACATGAAATAAGAAAATAAGGACTCACAAGACCCTAAAGTTGGAATAAAAAAAAATGCATACTGAAGGTGCTTATGTCCAAGATAATAATCACAAGCATGTTGAACACAAACTATGCACATTAATTCTCATAAACCAATAACAAGTTTACAAAATGCACAAATTATAATCTAAAATGACAAAAAAAAAAAACCAAAATGACTCATTAATAATACAAAACCCCCTAATTTAGAATAAAAATTATGCAAATAATATCACAATAATAATACAACAATAACTAAAGCATGATTAAGCACAATTAATCAACAAATATATATAAAACACATTAGACAAGGGCTAAAAGATGTATTCAAACTAAAATTAACCATAAACCATAAATAAAATCAATAAAATATTAAACTTAAAGTCACACAAACACCCATAATCTTAATCACAATCATCAAACCAAAACAAGAACAAGGATTACGCTTAAAAGCATTTTGAAAGGAGTTTTAAGAGATAAAAGGAAAATAATTGTAAAATCATTTTAAAATAGAAAATATGTTCAAATACTTCAATTCCAAAATCCTAGGATCTTAGGGAAGAGTTAGAATCAAACTCAAGCAAGTATGGACCCTTAAAAACCCTAAAAACCATCATCGGTGTCATTTGGAGTGCAGAGGAATGATTAACTAGTTTTGGGACCTGAACAACTAAATTTAGGGCTTGAATAGCTAGTTTGGGCCTCCAAAAATCGGTCTAGAAAGGTCCTCAATCGGTTCGGGCACATGAACAACCAGTTTGGTTGTTCATAGGCCAAAACCGGTTGTTCATGTCTGAATAACACGATTTTGCACTCCTTTGCTTTGCAAACTTGATTTTAATGCTCCAAACTCAAGAAATAAGATTAGAATCAATGAAAGTGATGTTTTAGAAATTTTTTGGCCTAAAAATTTTGGTAAGAACTCACTAAGAAAAACCAATTGATTGAAGAGAATTGAGATTGAAACTCAAAGGGAAAGGGTGCTTTTAGTGAGTTTAGGCTTTAATTTGATCTTGGTTTGTGTGGAATTGATTTACAATAGCTAGGTTTTGAATTTAGGTGATTGATTTTAGTATTTTTGAGAGGGATTTGAGAAGAAAGTAGGGAGAAATTAGGTTTAAAGGAATTTTAGCATTATTTCCCCTTAATTTCCCTAATTTCTAAAGACTTTTTGGAGAGAGTTATTTTGTGATCTTGTTGGGTTTTTGTGCTAGAATTTTCTCTATATGGAAATGGTTCTCTCAACCTCCAAAATCTCCCTAAAAGCTTCCTTAAAGCTTCTATTTATAGGCATTTGAGGTTTGTGACATTTAGTGTAAATATCCTTGAATATTCAAGGTTATTAGGTTATAGGTATATACTCTCCCTTTAATAGGTTGACACTTACCCTAGTAAATTCCAAATTTGGAATGTTCCTTACTTGGAAAGAACCTTTTTTGACAAGTGTTCCTTTTGGACAAGGACAAGGAGAGGTAGACAGTTGTGGGGCCCAGTTTGACCACCAGAGGTTAAAATTTTGACTTTTTGCCAAATAGGACCCATTGACACACTAGAATTTTGGAAGACAGTTTCATACTGAAATTCAACTTTGGGAGCTCTGTTTAACCGCTGAAATGTCTCATTGACGACCAAAGTTTGACTTTTGTTCTTAGGGCTTCCAGAGGTCAAACCGAAGCTTCAGGAATTAAAACTAGACTGAAAACTATAAAATACAGACTGTAAATAGGCCTTACATAGGACTGTTCTTATTGGTTTAGAAGACACATCTCGGGTGAACTTCTCTCTGATTATTCTTCTCAAACCACTTTCTTAATACCAAAAGGTAGGATTAAGGTTTGATTAGAGCTTGGTTATGTCTTGAAACGGTTTATTTGGTGATCAGGTATAGTTTTAGTGGTTCAGTGGATTTTGAAAAGGCTTAAATATCAATTATCTTCATTAAATTGATTATCTGATGAGATATTTTAGCTTTTTCATCGTCGGCTATCAGGGTTTTGAAAAACGACCACAACAGTTCATCCTTCAAGTTAGGTTGAGGCATCTCCTCATTATTTTCCCTACTAGGACCTTCAAGCTCCAAAGGTTTGCTAGCATTTTTTCTTGAATGTTCATATCCACAAACTCATCTACAACATCATCAACACCACAAAAATCCTTTCTAGGATCTAGTGGATTAGATTCATCAAATACAATATGCATTGACTCTTTAACTACTAAAGTTCTTTTATTGAAGACTTTATATGCCTTGTAAAAGGTGGAATAGCCTAGGAAAATTCCTTCATCAGCTTTAGAATAAAATTTCCTAAGGTTGTCCTTGGTGTTTAATAGAAAGCACTTGCATCCAAATACTCTAAGACATGAGGTTTTGGGTTTTTTATTCCAAAGCTTATAAGAAGTTATGTTTAAAATTGGTCTTTTAAAGACTTTAGTTGCTATGTATCAAAAAGTGTTAACAACTTTTGCCCAAAAGTATAAAGGCAAATTATAATCATGAAGCATAGTCCTAGCCATTTCCACTAGAGTCCCGTTTTTCCTTTCAACTACCCCATTTTGTTGAGGAGTTCTAAAAGAAGAGAGAGTATGTGAAATTCTATTTTCACTACAAAAGATTTTGAAAAATTCATTTTCAAATTCGGTTCCATGATCACTTCTAATAGTTGAAATACAAAAACTTTTTTCTTTTTGAACTCTTTCAAAAGCTTTAAAAGCATAATTCTTATGAGCAAGAAAACACACCCAAGTGTATCTAAAGTAATCATCAACCAAGATATATGCATAGTGCATTCCACTTAAACAAGCAACTCTAGTAAGTCCAAATAAATCCATATGAATAAGTTCAAGTAACCTAGAAGTGGACACTATATTCTTGAGCTTAAAGGAAGATTTGGATTGTTTTCCCTTTTAACAAGCATCACAAGGCCTGTCCTTAGTGAACTTGAGTTTGGGTGGCCCAACCATAAGTTCATGCTTACTAAGTTCATCCAAAAGCTAAAAGTTTGCATGTCCTAACCTTCTATGCCAAGTCCATGTGTCATGGGAAAGATACATTAAGCATTTGATTTCTTTGTTATCAACTTTATTCAAGTCAATGACATAGACATTGTCTACTCTTTCACTACTAAAAATTATTTTGTCTTCATCTAGACTACTAATAAAGCAATTCCTAGGATAGAAGATAACTTTATTTCCCATGTCATAAAGTGAATTGTGCTTAAGACATTCAACAAGCAAAACATGATGAATAAAAAAGGATTGAGGGTTATCAATTTCTCCAATGCCTGCTATCTTTCCTTTGGCATTGTCCCAAAGGTGACATGTCCTTCATCCTTTATATCAAGCTTTTTAAATTTCTCATTGTCTCCCATCATGTGCCTTGAACATCAACTATTAAGGTACCATTAGCCTTTTGTTTTTATGGACTTCAAGCACACCTACATAACATAATTCAAATATTCTTTTGAACCCAAACCTTTATTATTCTAGGTTAGTCAGTCTCAAAGTAGTCCAAAGTAAGCAATTGCAAGCGTAATCTTCTATAGAAGCACATATTGCTAATGTGACCTTTAGTCATGCAATAAAAGCATTCAACACTAGCAAATCTATGTCTTCTAGGAGCATATGTGTAGGCGGTGGGGTTCAACACGCACCCAAGTGTTTGGCGACTACGACACTATGTGAGCTTAAAGTCTACTAGGAAATACATAATAGGCTTGTGGCCTAAAATGGAGATGGAGTCACCACCCGGATGAATGCTGGGACACACTGTACAACAATTAGATTCTATGGAGGTTCACAGAAGCTGTCATTAGAGATTGGGTTTAGAAACTAGGTATGGGCTTTTGGAATGCCCACCCAACCTTATGGTTGGCCTCCGTTTGTGTTTTGTATTTTATCACTTTTAATTATTAATTTATTTCCTTATCAACATGCGAATTAATTCTCGATTAATTCTTCGATTTTACTTTTAAGTTTGAATTTGCACATTAATCCATTTCATGCTTATAAACCTGACATCAACCGGAATAATTCATGAAAATACATTTAAAGAACTAGGGGGAAGGATTAGGAATTACAACTGATTGCCTAATTAAAATAACAATAAACATAAACAATAGGATAAATAAACTCAAGCTGTTAGGAGATTAATAACTTGGATGATTAAGAATCATCCTAGAATTCCTACAAAACTTAAAACATTGATCTCTCCCACAAACTTAAAAATTCTAAAAAAGAAATTCAACTTATTAGCATTACATAAAATGAAAATAAATACTTATTTAAATAAAAATAAACTTGATCAGACCCAATAACATGATAATTGCATAAAAATTGAAATATAGCTTAAAATAAATATATATAAGCTATAAACTATACGAGACAAACGTATAAAATCGAAGCCAATTCAAGAGTGGTTCTGATGATGAGGCGTCATCTCTTCAAAGAGGCATCGCCTCTATGCATATAGTTGACATTATGTCGGCTCTTCACAAAGAGGCGTCACCTTTTTGAAGAGGCGTCGCCTCTTTGATAGCTACTATTACAACTTTACAAGTTGCTTAAATCTTAAGTAAATCTAAAGTAGATGCAAGTAAATGAAAACTTATAATGATTATTTAGTAATTTACATGATCATATTATGAACATAACATCAAATGAAAAATAAACACAAAACAAATCAGAAAAGTAAAGAAAGAGAGTTTTATATGAAATCAAGAACTTAAAGCTTGAAAATGAAAACTCTTACTGATTTAAACAAGTTTGAAGCTCCTAACTTAGCCCTAAGAGACTAGTTTGTTAATTCAAATCCTTATGAATGCAAAACTCCTTCTTTGTTCTTAAGAAAATGGATTCTTAGGCTAAAACTCCTCTTTTTCTCTTTTTTCCCTCTTTTCTCTCATTTTTCTCTCAAAAAATGTTCCTCTCTTTTGTCCAAACCAACCGCTTTTCTTAAACTAGTTAAGCCTCTCTTCCATTGCCTTTTCTAATTCCCAACAACTAAGACACTCCTTTTTTCATTTCTCATCATAAGGACCTTTTTTCTAGCCTTATTTTTGCGCAAAAGTCTTATTTTCATGCCATATCTTAAGATTAGTGATATGTGGATCCACATCCATGTGTAATGCTGCCAAAAATAGCATTTAATGCTGCATAGGTCAGTAATGAAGAGGTGTCGCCTCTTTGCAAAGAGGCAATCACCTCATTGATGAGGTTGTCACCTCTTTGGCCCTGACAGCTACTTCTATATTTGACCCTGAGTGGGCTTTGGGCTTAGGTTTCTGGCCTCAGTCTTGGGATTCATGTGGATGGAAATTTGGGGCTTTTATGTCCATTTTAAAGAAGGTTTTGGGTCTCTTGCATTAAAAATTTATGCTATCTCATCATCGGACTTTCATTACAGGCCAGTCAAACCGAGGGTGTCCACAGTTTGCCCCCTTAGTTTTTTAAAAACTGAATTTGTGAAATCAATTTTTTGGAAAAACAACACGCACACCATAAGCAATAATTAACAAGAAAAACATATCTAACCAGCAAGCTTCACTCGCGCCATCAGCCTTAGGGATTCAAACCCGAGAGGTCAAATTTTAACCTGAAATGTGACAGTGATCTCGGGTTTTCTTGGCCTGATCAACCACTCACTAATATTTGAAACGTGAGTCTCGAGTCTTTCTGGCCTGAGAAATCAATCAGTGAAGATAGATGAAAATAGGACCGTGATCCTTAGGTTTTTCTAGCCCGATCAGCCACTCATCAATAGTTAAAACATGAGTCTCAGGTCTTTCTGGCACGAGAAGTCACTCAGTAAAGACAAATGAAAATGTGATCATGATCGTCGGGTTTTCTTGGCCCGATCAGCCACTCATTAATATTTGAAACTTGAGTCTCGGGTCTTTCTAGCCCGAGAAGTCACTCAGTAAAGACAAATGAAAATATGACTATGATCCGCGGGTTTTCCTGGCCTGATTAGCCACTCATTAATATTTGGAATGTGAGTCTCAGGTCTTTCTGGCCTAGGAAATCACTCAGTAAAGACAGATGAAAACATGACCATGATCCTTGAGTTTTCCTGGCCCGACCAGCCACTCATTAATATTTGAAATGTGAGTCTCAAGTCTTTCTGACCCGAGAAGTCACTCAGTAAAGACAGATGAAAAAGTGATCATGATCCTTAGGTTTTCCTGTCCCAATCAGCCATTCATTAATATTTGAAACGTGAGTCTTGAGTCTTTATGGCCTGAGAAGTCACTCAGTAAAGACAGGTGAAAATGTGACCATGATCCTTGAGTTTTTCTAGCTTGATAAGCCACTCATTAATATTTGAATCGTGAATCTAGGGTTTTCCTAGCCTGAGAAGTCACTCAGTAAAGAATGTGCACTTCGGGGATTCAAACCCAACTAGACACTCCTTGAATCATGAACTTTGGGGATACAACTCAACCAGTCACTTCTTAAATCATAAACTTCAGGGTTACAACCCAACCAGTCACTTCTTGAACCATGAACTTTGGGGATACAACCCGACCAGTCACTCAAAAATGTAAACCCCAAAAATTTCATTCCTGAGAAATCACTCATGCAAAATTTACGTCATTAGCCCTTGGGGCATCAAGCAAGAACAAATAACAAGTGCCGTATAGCCTCAGCGACATCAGGCAGGAACAAACGAGTGCCATATAGCCTTGGGGGTGTCACACAGGAATAAACAAGTGCCATATAGTCGTCAGGGGTGTCAGGCGAGGATAAGCAAAATAAGCCATACAACCTTCAGGGAGTCAGGTAGGAACTAACAACAAGTGCCATATAGCCTCGAGGGCGTCAGGCATGAACAAACAAGTCCATATAGCCATAGGGAACGTCAGGCGAGGATAAGCAAAATAACCCATACAGCCTCTGGTGCGTTAGGCAAGATCAAACAAGAAGTGCCATATAGCCTTTGGGGGCATCAGGTAGGAATAAACAAGTGCCATATAGCCGTCAGGGGCATCAGGCGAGGATAAGCAAAATAAGCCATACAGCCTCCAGGACATCAGGCAAGATCATATAACAGAACAAGCCATGTAGCCTCTAGGGCGTCAGGAAAAATTAAACAACATAAGCCATATAGCCTTGGGGCGTGAGGCAAAGATGACCAAAGCAAGCCATGTAGCCTCTAGGGCATCAAGATAAATTAAACAACACAAAGACAATCAAAATGTGCCATATAGCCTTTGGGACGTTAGGTGGTGTTAATCAAAATAAGCCATGTAGCTGTCGGGGCATCAAGCAAAGATAATGGTAGCTGGTCTACATTATATGCACTAGAGGTAGCTTATTCTTGAGAAGAAACATTCATAAAGTTCACAGCTGATGTATGCATGATCGTGATCTTTGAAAGCTTTCAAAAATGATTTGACAACATAATCTCATGTGCACTATTTGTGAAAGATATGCATTATTCTAATGCACCTATGCATGAGATGTCAGAATAATTTTTACAAAAAATTTCATGTATGCATAAGCTAGGAGAAATAGGAAACCTTGAATGATTTAGCCAAATGCCTTTTCTATTTAGGGCTAATATTTGAGAATTGGCCCTCATTATATCAAAGAATCCAGATTCAAAAATTGAGTCTATCAAAGATTATCGTTAAGACTGATGTATCCAAACGAAACACAAATTAAGACCCTCTTATGATCTAATTGGGAAGATGACAACAACAAATGTCCTCTGCTTGGTTCTCTCCATGGATTACTTTGCTATCATAGGACAGTAGTGCTTGACCCTTAGTGTGCCCCAAGTTTTTATCGTCTTGAGGTTCATATATCACATGATCTTAAAATCTACCCCCCATGTTTCTTGTATCATGAAACATAATCTTATGGGCTCTCAAATTTCTCTTCTCATAATGAAAGTACAACCGATTTTATTTTATGTTCCATCTTTTACCTAGGTCGCTCCCTTTTTGGTAGTTTTTGAACCTAGTTTGGTTTTTCATTTTTTCCTCTTTTTATTTTCCCTATTTTTCCTAGGCTGCTCCCTTTCTTGGATTTTTTGAACCTAGCTAGGTGGTTGTAAATTAGTATAATGATTGACCATTGTCTTGTCCACTTCTGCCACTAATCACTCGATGATTTTGTTGCTGATTATCGGACATTGATGTCACACTTATAATGCTGATTGCTGTAAAACTTGTAAAAAAGTCCATGTCTGACACTTCACATGCTAACATATGTAAATCATGCCCATTTTAAATGATTACCCTTTCATTATAACCATGCACGATCCGCCTTTTTTTAGCTATTATGCTTGTTGTGGGTTTTTTGACCAACTATTTTTTAGCTCACATTGAGTATAAATTTTTGGATTGGGATTTTGAGATTAGCATTATTGGCACTACTTTCTAAAGATTGGTGTTGAAAGATAATTTTCAAAAAGGGTCACACAAGATTGACTTTTCAAATATGGGGGGTACAAACAAAAACTTTGATTCTTTTCCTTTATTTTACCTTATTTTCCCTTATTTTCCTTTATTTCTTCTTTTTCTTTTCTTTTGTTTTTCTTTTCTTTTATGTTTTGTTTTTTTTCTTTTTTTAGTGAATATGGTGAATTCATTTCAGGAAAAGCTAAAGTTGAAAGTGCCTGAAAGAAAAATGAAAGTCAATTGTAACTTTTAGCCCTTTTATTTGATGTGATATTTTTTTTCTTTTTCTCTTTTTTTAAATCTCTCTCTCATTCAAGCATAAAATAGCATGCATAATCATAATGAATTCATAATCAGGTAATTTAGACAATTAGACATCTATTAGCACTAAGAAAAACATTGCAGGAAAACATCGTTCAAAACCACTACAACTACGACTGATCTATTCATGACTCTAACTTCAGTAAGCTTCAACTTATACTCTGAATCGGTTCAACTCTTTGAAGTCCCTTATGCTCATGTCCTTCAGTTTGTTGGCTAGAGGTGGACACATGTGTAGACGGCGGGGTTTAGCGCGCGCCCAAGTTTATTGCAACCGCGACACTGTTTGAGCTCAGGGCTCTAGGGAACACACTAACCATTGTCACAAAGACATGGCGTGGAGATGACGAGCCGCCACCCAGGGTAATAACTGGGACAAATTGAAAGTGGTGGTAACTCGATTCTCTAATACAAGCTAGCACCACAACCAGGAGTTCTGGATACGGAATACCAACTTCTTTTTGTCTTGTGTTCATTTAGATTTATTTTATTAATTATTGTCTTATTCCCTAATTACATGCAATTTCATTAAACCCTAATTCGAACATCCATCTAACCCTAAGGCAACCAATCAATGAAAAAGCACATAAAAAATGCATTCAAA
>CATIWM010134312.1:0-10000 GCA_949671775.1 Mallotus repandus | reverse complement strand
GTATGCTGAACAAAATTAGGTCTTCCTTCCATTTCTACTTCAATTTTTCCAACGCCCAAAAATTGCTACCGATTGTTCATCCCAACAACAAATTTCTTTCTTATTAAGAGACTTATGTAAATGTGAAGATCATTGATGTATTGAAGATATCGGTCATGGAAAAGCACAAAAGGTAAGATTTTGAAATGAGTTTTATCATATGGGTGTAACTTATGTGCTTCGAGTGTTGTTGGTTGTATGCACTCCTATTGATGCATGTTGTTTTAGTTGGATGCAAGGCTGGATCTCTATTTGTTTGTATTCTTTTTTTTTTTGCATTTTTAATGAAAAAATATTAATTTTTTTTTGAATGGTGGTGTATTGCATGTTGTTGTGTTGCAAGTTATCTATTTTCCATGTTTCTTTTTAGAAGTCAGCTTTGATTTCCATGTTTGAACGCTTATAATAATATTATTATTATTATTATTGGCATTGATAGTGGTGGAAATCGTGTTGTTGACGTGTTTTATGATGGTGAATTTGTGAGTGAGAAAAATGGTATTGAGAAAAAATATTTATATGGGAAGAAGGTGCATTTTAAGGTGAATATTGAAAAAATTATTTCTTGTGAAGGTGTTATTGAGGCTTTAAAAGGCATAGTAAAGGGCAAGATGTGTAATAAGGATGTGGGGAAAATACATTTTAGGAAACCTTATTTGTCACTAGCACATGGGTTTTTGCTTTTATATGATGGGACCTTTCATAGCTTTTTAGGATGTTTAAAAAAATCTGAGAGAGTTGAGCTTTATATCGAGCACAGTGTCAATTGTAGCAGTAAAAAGGTGAGGGAAGAATATGATATATGTGACCTAACAACGCAAGAAAGAGAAGGTCATAGTAATGAGGGTATTTTGGAGGGTCCTAAGCAACAAGAGAATGAGGGGGTGAGTGAGGTAGGAAATGGACAGGACTTAAATGTAGAGGATAGAGAGTTACAAGCTGATATTAATATAGCTGTCACCCAACCTTCCTTGACAGAGGAAGTAAATGCTATTTTAAGTTCTGTTCCAACAGTTAGGATAAATGATTATTTGGGGGATGATATACTCAGTCAAATAAGAGAAGAAGTCCTTAGAGGTGAAGATGTTCAATTAAACTAAGAAGAAGTGAAAAATGCAGAAAATAACGTGCATTTGAGCAATTTAGAAGCTGACAGAGATGAGAATGAAGAAGGTGATGGAATAAGTGATGTAGAAGACCTAGATTTATTTATTGAAGAGGATCTGCTGTCAAATAACGATGATAAAGAGTTAGTGGCTGCAAGGGAAGCACTAAAGAAGGCATGTAAAAAGAAGAAAAGATTTTTAGATGCTGCTAATGAAACTTGCAGTCAATCAAGAGGTCAAGGTATTGTAGAAGAACATTTACAAAGTGAAGAAGCAGCTGCTACTGCTGCTGCAACAGTTAGAAGCAAATTTTTACATTGGAGAGCTGATAATGAAGTTGAAGATGATAATGAAGAAGCAAGTTTTGACTCAGATGGGGGTTATAGCTGTGTTAGCACAGATAGAGAAGATGGTGATCATGCAGTGAGGATGAAGAGTAGGTTTCCAACTTATAATCCTGCTTCTAATAAGGTTATCGTCTATTTGGGTATGACCTTTAAAAACACAAAGGGGTTCAAAGAGGTGATGACCATATATTCGATTCAGGAGAGGAGGGCAATTAGATTTGTTATAAACACTTTAGACCAAACCAGAGTTGTCTGCCAAAAGCTGACTTGTCCGTGGGTAGTGTATGCATCAAGAGATAGTGCGACTTACCACTTTCAAATCAAGACATATTTTGAAGATCATACATGTCTTGTTACCTCAAAGAATAAGCGAGTGACGGCAAAATGGTTGGCTGCTAATTATTTGTGCAAGTATAAATGTATTCATGCAATGAGAATAGTAGATTTGCATGATTTAATGAAGGCAGATCTTAAGGTGGATCTCACCTTAACACAACTAAGAAGGGCGAAGCAACTAACATTAGCAAAGATGGAGGGAGATCTATTTGAGGAGTATGGAAGATTATGGGATTACATAAGAGAAATTCAAAGATCAAATCTAGGGACAATATGTGACTTGAGGGTTCACAGACTAATACTTACAAAGCTGCCAGTGTTTGAAAGGTTATATATAAGTTTTGAATGCTTGAAAAAGGGATTTTTTTAAGAGGATGTAGAAAGATTTTAGGTTTTGATGGTTGTTTTCTGAAAGGGACCATTAAGGGTGAGGTCCTTGCAGCAGTTAGGAGAGATGGGAATAACCAAATGTTCCCAGTGGCATGGGTTATTGTCACATGTGAAAACAGGGTCAATTGGAATTGGTTCATTGAGCTACTTGCAAAAGACCTGCATATGGATAATGGAGCTGGCTGGACTCTTATTACTGACTAATAAAAGGTATATTATCTGTGCATTTACTTTAATTAAATATTTAGTTTTTTATTAATTTTGTTGGAATTATTTCATTTAAGTTTAATTTAATGGCCAGGGATTACTTGATGTTATTGGTAACTTGCTCCCTGAAGCAGAGCACATATGTTGTGTTAGGCACTTATATGCCAACTAGAGGAAGAAGCACAAGCTAAGAGACTTGCAACAGTAGTTTTGGAAATGTGCCAAATCCAACAATATGCCTGACTTTGAGGCAAACATGGAAGAGATGAAGAAAATGACAAGCACAGGGTTTGATGACATGTTGAGTTTGCATCCCAGGTATTGGTGCAAAACCTATTTTAATACACATGTAAAATGTGACATTGTGGATAATAATTTGATAGAGTCTTTTAATGGGAAAATAGTTGAGTTCTGGGATAAAAACATATACATAATACTAGAAGGAATTAGAAAAATGGTTATGAATAGATTGAGAGAGAATAGGGATAAATGTGAGAAGTGAGTCAATGACTTTGGTCCTAGAATTAGGAAGAAGCTCTATGATAATTGTATTGAGAGTACAAATTATAGTATGTTGTGGAATGGTGATCATGGATTTGAGGTGGGTTGGAAATGTGACACTTATGTTGTTGATTTAAAGAAGGGAACTTGTCCTTGTCGAGTGTGGGAGTTGATAGGAATTCCCTGTCAACATGCCATCATATTGACAAAAATCCTGAAGACTATATTCATGAGTGGTTTAGAAAAGCAACCTATAGAGAGACATATTCACACATGATGGATGGTTTAAATAGCAAAAAGTTCTGGGAAAAATGAGCCATTGATCCACCACAGCCACCTCCAGATCGCAGGATGCCTGGGAGGCCTGCCAAAAATAGAAGAAAGGAGGAAGGAGAGCTTGGGAGGAGTGGAATTAAACTATCAAGAAAAGGAAGAAATATGACTTGCAAAATTTATTTCCAGATTGGGCATAATAGGCATACTTGTCCTTATATGAAAAAGCAAAAAGGGGGTGAAAATTCAGCAACAAATATAGAGAATGCATCTGTTAATGAAAATCCAGCAAGACCAAGCAAATTATCAGTGAGTGTTCTTCATTTTTAACTTCTTTTAGTTTTGATTGTTGCCATGTATTGGTAAGAACAATCAATTTTTTTTTTCTGAAATGTAGACTACTGGGGGCAAAAGCAAGTAGAGCAGTGACTCTGTGAGTCATATTGAAGGCATTGTTTAATAGGTTCATTCTTTATAGCTGATATTATTTTGCATTTGTTCTTATGCACACTGTCACTAAAGAAGATTTTATTTCAGGAAAATGATGCAATTGATAATCTGAATTTGGGAGATTCATTTGAAGAACCACAAGCTGCTACATCACTGCAAAACACATCACAACTGCTCACACAAACTGGTAAAGATTGTCAACATTTTTATACAAAGAAGAACAAACCCCCTTATGCAGTTGCAACAACACCTGCTGGTTTGAGTCATAGACAACCACCAATAGGTTATGGCCTTTATACTGATTTCAGAACGTCAACTACCATTCTTAATGTGAGATACTTTTTATTTGTATTCTAAGTTGATGTATTAAGTTAGTGCATAATTTGATTTGATTTATTATTTGAATCCTTTTGTAGCCTCAAACACCAGGTGTAAGGATAATTGAACATAGTGGCAGGCTTAGAACTAGAAAGGAACCTGAGCCAAGCTTTGTGATAGAAAAGCATGAAGGTTTCGATAAAAAATGGCAAACACTTCATCACTTCAAGACAGCTTCAGGCTAAAAGAAACAAGAAACATAAGGCAAATTCACTTAAAAGGAAGCTGAATGAAGCTGGGTGCAACAAAAAGGATGATGATGACATGAACAAGGGATGTGGCAAGAAATCAAAGAACATTTAGCCATACCATTAAGAAGATGGGAGGAATTTGATGCTGTCTTGTTTGAACTTATTAACATTTAATATTTATTTTGTTAAGTATTCATACATTTGAATGGCTGGTATTATGGGTACTTAAGATGACTTATCATAGCAACTACATATTTTGTATATTTTGCCTTCAGGATAAATAATGTATCCATGTGGAAAACTCTTAGATGTTTTTATGTAATGATGGTATTTTTATGTAATGATGGTATTTTCTCAGTTTCATCTTTAACTAGAGCTACTAAATTTGAGTGCTCTTGTCCATCATTCTTGCTTAATTTTATATAGTGTTATTTTTTCCAAAGATGTGGTATGTGCATTCAAGTTAAGTAGGTGTAGTAAAAATGTGGTCTTAAATATCTTTATAATTCATGTTTACCAACATTTGTAGGTTTTATGTGCTCCTTTTCTTCATCAATTATTGCTAGTGATAGTGAATATTAAGATATTCAAATTAGGTTCAAATATGGTCCTGCATAACTTCAAACAGTTCAATATCATATTAAACACATTTCTTGCTTTTGAATAAAAAAAGAACAATTGAACAAAGTGATGAATAGATTGACAAAATTAGAGCTTTCATTTTAGCGAATACACTGAATGCATCAGTGCAAAATGTACATAATATTTCAATTGCCTAGAATAATATAAACTACAGCCCCACCTAAACTACTTTAATTTTCTAGATTCCTAACATTCACAACTAAGCAAAACCATACACCTTTGAAATCATATTCTATTTCTAACATATAGACAACAATGTGATACAACTAACACAATCACCAACAGCCATAAAAAAATTTCTCTAGCTCTGCTCCTCTTCAACTGCGTCTCCACTTTCGACTTACTTTTTAAAAGACCACAAATGATTCTTCTTGATCTATCGCATAATGGAGAATCAACCCATTCAAAGGTCCTCTTGCATGAAGCTCTCTCGCATGACCAAAATCTTCTACCAGGATTTGTTTGTGTCCATGACATCCTAATCATGCGTCGCTGACCACATGGGCATCTGATTTCAGCTTCTATTCTTCTTGTTTGTTGATTTCAATTATGGTTGATGTCTGTAATTTTTCCAGTAACCTAGTTCTAATTCAACGAGGAAGAGAAGATTTTATGTTAGGAGAGAAGAAAGATGTTAAAAGAGGGGATTTAAGGGTTATTTTGGTCAATTATCTTTCTTACATACATGGCAGCTGAAGTGGCTGCTGAGATAGATAAAAATAGCTCCCACCTTTGCTGACTCATCAATCAGACCACCAGTAGCTGATCAGAAGCACTGGTCTGAGTTAAAAATAATGAGTTCATACACTAAATCATCAAAAAAATTAGTCTGACCACCAAAATAGCATAATTTAAAAAGTAAAGACACCATTTGTGCAATTTTTCCTATGATAAATTATAATATATTTATTTACTATTTTAAACTAATGGTTTATAATCATTTACTATTTTAAATTAGTGGTTTATATCAATTAGGAATTTTAAACCATTAATATTTCGATGGTTTATATCAATTTATTGTTTTTCTTTAAGTTATTTTTAGTTATAAGAATATGTATATAAAGAGATGTAATTCAATTAATGAAATCAAGCATAAACTTAAAACAGTTTTCTTAGCTTCAGTTTCTTTCTTTCTTTCTTATCCTTCTATTCATTTTAAGAGAAACTTCTTTTAAAAAGAAGTATAAATTCAAATTCCTTAAAAAAAAAAGGAATTATAAGTTCTTCTACCAAGAAGTTTTGGATCAAATGGTATCAGAGCAATAGATCCAAAAAGGGAGAAGGTGGTTTATGGTCCTAACTTGCAGCCAACACAAAATTTCAAGAGAAGAGCTTAAAGGTCCTTTGCTTGTGCATAGAAAATAAAGGTCCAAAAAAGGCAAGATGTTAGGAGAAGCATCCAATCTTGAAGGTGATAAAATCATCATATTAGAACAATAAGTTCAAAATTTGAGAGCATCAATTGCTCAACTCTTTAAAGGAATTAACTCCGAAAAAGCTTCACATGCAACCTCGACTAAGAAGGCTGATCGCAAGTTCAAGAAGAAGGTTGTTAAAGAAAGCAAAGAGGAAGTTGATGTAGAACCTGACGACGTAAAATTAAAAGTTAAATCAGATGATGATAAAAAGTCTTGTAGATAGTTTGAAGATTGACTTTAAGGTTGATATACCTATCTACAAATGTGATATTGAACTTGAAAAGATGGATAATTAGATAGATGTGTTAGAAACTTATTACACTATGTATAAGTATTCTAATGCTCAAAAGATAAAGTTTGCAAGCTTGAAAATTTCAAGCCATGCCCTCACATGGTGGAAGTCTTATCAATAATGGTACGATGTATTAGATTTGACTGGGAATGATTTCAAGGCACTATTGAGGAAACAGTTTTATCCTGTTGGGTATGAAGAGGAAAGATGGTACAAATGGCAACAACAGTGATTTGACCAGATTGTACAAAAGTAGACCACAGAGTTCCATAACTAAGTTATGGTTTTGGATATTGATGTTGATGACTATGATGTATTCATGAAGTATACTGGAGGTCTTACTGACTATATACGGAGAGAACTCAAGTTGTTCACTATAGAATCCATTGGAGAAGTTACTGTGAAGTCTATCACTATTAAAGCTAAAAATAAATGATTTGAAAAGAATGAAGATAAACCAAAGGCTTCTAACAAATCTGATTGGAAAAGAAAAGGGAAGTATATCAAAGATTACTAGACACAGAAACAATACTGTGATAATTGTCAAACCAACAAACATGCAAAGGAAAAATGTTGGATTCTTCACCCAGAGTTAAAGCCAAAAAATATAAAAGGCAACCAAGTGAGGAATGACAAAAAAGCCACCTTGACTGTGCAGCAAACAGAAGAGCTTCCTGAAATGAAGCAACCTAATGCTACATTAACCCTTTGACAAGACCAATAAGTGTGGAAGATGCTTATAATCGAGAAGAGTTATTCAATTGACTATTCAAACAAAGTCTTGTGCAGACCATTATTGATCCAGGAAGTTAGAAGAATTTGATTTCAAAATTCTTAGTAGAAAAGATGGGCTTAGAGACAATCCCTTACCCGAAGCCTTATCCACTAAGCTGGGTACATAAGGATGTTGATATGAAAATTACGAGGCAATATACCTTCAAATTTGCTACCACCAATCGTTATATTGATGAGATGACTTGTGAAGTGGTTCCTTTAGATGTATGCCAAGTGATATTAGGCAGTCTATATTTATGGGACCGTGATGCCATTCATTATAAAAGGTTATGTAAGTATCGTTTTATGTACAATGAGAAAGAGTTCCTTATAAGCTCTTGCAAGCCTTCAACAACAGAAGATCTCTTAACTGCTAACCAAGCTAAGAGATTAGTTAATTTATGCGGGTGATTCATTTCGCTAATGATCCGACCCTAAGACCGAAGACTAAAAGCTGTGACTTTGTCCACATTTACATTATCACCCTCACAATGTAGTGAAATTGGAAAATCGCAGGAAGAGTTTAAAGACTTATTTAAAGATGTACAAGGATTGCCACCCCGAAGAGCTGTAGAGCATGAAATTCAGTTGATAGGAGATTCACCTCTACCAAACTTGGATTTATATCTCACCTCTCTAACGAAAAGTGAAGAAATCAAGAAGCAAATACAAGTACTTCTTGAGAGGAGTTATCAAGCATCCAAAACCATGGGATGAAATTCTCCTCTACTTACAGTTTGCTTTTAACTGAGCAATTCATGGCCTCCTTTCAAGGTTTGTTTGGGTTACTTACCTCAAAGCGCTTTTGTCATGGCATTTATTATAGGTGACAAATCATTAAGTGGAAAGGAAGAAGAAGAACATGCTTGAGGACAAAAATTTCTCGAACGAGTTAGAAAGATTCACTCAGAAGTGGAAGCACAACTGCAATATTTATAGCAGCGATATAAAAATTGACATGACAAACATCGCAGACCATGTAATTTCAAAGAAGGTGACCTAATATGGCTACACCTAGGTAAGGAGCTGTTACAAGGAGAAGGAAAGAAATTGAAGCCTATCAGATATGGACCATTCACAATCATCAAGAAAATTGGTGATAATGCCTTCTGGCTCGACCTACCACCATACATGCATATGTACTCAGCAATTAGTGCCAAGAACTTAAAGCTATTTGAACCATCATTACTGGATGATGACCCTGACCAAGACACTCATCTTCCTCCAATAGATGACTTAGAGAAGGGGCAAGAAAATCCTTTAAAGGAGGATTATATTCTAGAATAAAAGGTTTGTGAAACCAAGCATGGAAAACGGGAGTATTTCCGCATTGGTAGAAAAGATCACCTTCCGCACAAGTCAAAGTGGTATATTCAAGATAAAGCAACTAAAAAATTTCCTCATCTCAAATTTTAGCTTGACTAGGAGTTCAAGCTACCCAAATGGGAGAGCCATGATCTAGGAGGATCTTTACTTATTATAATTTATTATATATATTTATTATAATATATTTATTCTATATATTTATTATATAATAAATTATAATATATTTATTCAATATTTTAAACTAATGGTTTATAATCATTTACTATTTTAAACTAGTGGTTTATATCAATTAGGAATTTTAAACCATTAATATTTTGATGGTTTATATCACTTTACTATTTTTCTTTAAGTTATTTTTAGCTATAAGAATATGTATATAAAGAGATGTAATTCGATTAATAAAATCAAGTAGAAACTTAAAATAGTTTTCTTAGCTTCAGTTTCTTTCTTTCTTTCTTTCTTATCATTCTCTTTATTTCAAGAGAAACTTCTTTTAAAAAGAAGTATAAATTCAAATTCCTAAAAAAAAAAAAAGGAATTCTAAGTTCTTCTACCTAGAAGTTTTGGATCATTGTTCAAAACTGTACTTTAATTGTAAAAGTCTAAATCTAATATCTAAAATTTTTATTTGTTGTTCCAAAAAAAAATATTATAATGATAAATAAAACTTTAATCTTTATAATATTTTCTTCTAAAATAATTTCTTTTAAAATATCTTTAATTTTTTATATTTCATTTTAAAATATATAACTTAAATAATAAACCAACATATAAATCATAATTTTGTATGATTTAAGAATACATCTGCTGCTAACTACTATAAAGTTCCAATATGTTCCACTTTCCAAAAAAAAAATTCCAATTGGGTAAAAAAAAATTGCCAATATGCTTTTAAGGCAAAAACCTGAGGTGCAAATAAGACCTTTTCTCTTTTTAAAATAATAAAAACCAAGCCAACCTATTTTCATAGTTGAAGAATCTTTGCTGCCCAAGTTTTTTGAATAAAAAATTTATGCCTATTTTATTGAAATTATACACATTCAGTTTCATATAATTAGTTTTTATTTTATTTGAAATCAAATAAACTCACATCAGTTAAAATTTAATCTCTAATTTAATATGAATTTAGAAATACAAAACATATTATTGATACTCTTAATATAAATTATACTCATTTTTGTTACTTTTATTTTTCAGTGTTGTTGCTTTTAGTTGCTTTTGTTTTTTCAGTGTTGTTACTTTTGGTTGCTTTTGTTTTTCAGTGTTGTTGCTTTTTATTTTTCAGTGTTGTTGCTTTTTATTTTTCAATGTTGTTGTTTTTGGTTGCTTG
>CATIWM010134289.1:0-10818 GCA_949671775.1 Mallotus repandus | reverse complement strand
AAATAAAAAATTAAGTAATGAAACAAAAAGAATACGAATAGAATAAAAATGAAAAAATTTAAAAAATAGATACTTATACAATTAATAAAAAAAATAAATATTTTACTAAAATTTATAATAAAAAAATAATATATTTATGTAAATTTCTCTAATAATAATGGTTGGTTAAAATGGAGGTTTCAGCCTCATATGGGTCATATGTCAATGTTAGTGGGGGGAGTGGGGAGCATGCTCCCAAGCCCTAAAAACAACACTTGGTTCAAAGGAATTGCAGTATGATTAGAAACCTCATCAAGGCCCAAACTGTATCAATTAACTGTAATTATAATATAGTAGTATCAACAAGAAAAAAAATAAATAAATGAATTATATAAGAAGCATATACACATCACTAATTTTTTTTTTTAAAATCCATTTTTCTTTTATGCCAACATGAGCAACCTGATTCCTCTAAAACAACCAGTGTTTCTTCCTTGGCTTCTGTGGAACTGGGGCATCTGAAAAGAAAACCAAGAAACTCAGTAGCTTGTCAAAATAGTTATTCTCATTCCATATTATTCAGCAATACCCTCTGAAACATAAACATGATTTTCTTTTCTGATAGAAAAAAGAAAAGAAGACACAAACCTCGGATTTCGTATAGCGAATTGTAGTGTACCTCAGACCAGAAACTTAACCACAACTCTGCATCATTGGATAAAGAGACTGTAAGAACATAAAGTCCACAAGGACAAAAAAAATGCATCAATGGAGGATTTTTGTTTTTTTTTTTCAGATTTTTTCCGCCTTTTATCACTCATCATCTAGGTAGATGGAGAACTTACAACGGAGGTACACATTGTAATTATACCAAAATAACATAATATCCCATTTGGTCCTCAAATTTTTTCATTTATTTTAATGGCCTAAATGATTGAATGAAGCCAAGCTACTTAACACATTCATGTAAGGTAAATGGTCACATCCAATTTACTTTGTGAGTTGGAAAGCTTTCACTGCTAGTTTTTATGTTAAAAGAACTTAAAAAGCAAGAGCTTTTCAGCTGAGTAGTGTGAACTGATGAAATTATAGAGTCGTACTTGAGTAACACGCTCAATTCGAGTTGCAGAAACCATGGTTTCAAGAACAAAGAAATGCAAAGCAAGCAAGAAAGTCAGCACTCTAGGTAGAGGTAGCCACGGTTCACAGAACCACTGGTTCCACCAAAAGTGGAATTGGACCGGAACCGGCCCCACCCCGGTTCAAAGTCAGTTCCGGTTTGGTCGGTTCTGATTCGGTTCCTGGTTCAACCGGTTTAACAAGTTGATTTTTTTTAAATTTCAATTTTGAACCAGAACTGCCGGTTCCAGTTCCGGTTCCATAGGGGATGAACCAGTCCTGAACCGGTCATCTCCGGTTCTGGGTTTAGCCAGTTCCGGTCTAGTTCTGTGCCCAAATCGACCTGTGACCAGCCCTAACTATAGGAGTCTTTGTTTGTTATGAATAATATAGCACTAAAAGTGGAGAGCAATATCATACCGCGTTTAGGTGGTTGGTATTGTGGCATAATTTCAATAAAACAAGTATCTCTAAAAGATGTCAGCAGGCAGATCTTTGCCGCAAACTGCATTCAGAAAAAAAAAAAAAAGAACTATAATAAATGCTAATTCTGAAGTATGACCAAAGATGCTATAGTAAACAGCAGATTAACAGAATATAGAGTGAAGTTCAAACCATAATGGAGCATTTCACTTAACTGAGACAAATATGCTAAGGTATTTGGAGTATCAGTGTATGCATTACTTCCATAATAAAATGTAATAATATCTGTCCCACCATATATTCCGTCTTCTAGCCAAAATGAATTCCAGTAGGTAATATTTCCCCAAGCCAATATCACCATATATTTCTCATTACCATGTGTAATTTATTATGAGACTTCTTAAAGTGCACCTGACAACGTAGCTACAATGCCAGACAACTATAAAAAAAATTGGCTGTCTCATTATTTAAACTAAGCTTTCTCAGAGCCTAAAAACAATCTTATTTAACTGCCTACTATAAAGAACTTGTATAAAAAGAAGTGCAAAACAGGCACATTTTTTACCAAAAGTTAGAAATTACAAGATACCAGCAAGCTGAGGAGAGATAATTCAGCATAATATTTTTGGTCAAGACTTCATTTAACTACTAATGTAAATTTCAGAAATCAAGATGAGTTCAGATTTGAAGCATGCATTCATCTGCATTCCTCAGCTCTGTTTTATGATTGATTGTTCCATTTATCTGATCTATAGAGACCAGGGACAGTAACAGGTACTTTCAATAATCACTATTGGAAACACTCAGAGCCATTGGCAACAAAAAAATTTAAATGTGGCAATTTGACTCAGGCACATTAAGTATTAAGAATGTTCACTCATAATGTCATTATAATGAGTTGAAAAAGAAATGTCAGGCAGCCAGAAGTAACTTAACAGCAGAGCTAAGGACCCCACGTTTGTATTTCCAAAATGCACATCTATAATGGTAACTTAAAAAAAGAGGAATACTAAATTTAAAGTAATGGTCAATAACAATGATAATAATCAAGTATCTACAAACGTGACAAGACATCAGGAACTCATAACTGCTCAAATAGGAAATACTAACCTTATCAGCTGCTGCTTGTAAGGTAACATGGTCTCCCCATTCACCAGTTCTGCATCATGCAGTTTACCATATGTTAAAATGTGTAATTTTTCCCAGTGCATAGATCCAAAAATTTCAACCACAGGAAGCAAAAATGAAGAAATCATTAATCCTCAAGGGAGTAACATACTTTCCCATTTTCTTGTAATAACGTTTGTACTTCATCGGGACATAGCATTCATACAATGAACGGTAATCTTTCAGCTGGAATGAGAAAATAGTAGCATAGAGTTAATATAAAAACGGTAACCATTCACTCTTCCTGATTTATAAGATAGGCATCTCTTCTAAATTCTGCTTCGGCTGAAACTTATAAAGTCTATAAATGCATACCAAATTAATCACTTCCTTTTTTAAATAATTGCAGGTATTATTTGATTGATTGCCAGACCTTGGATCTGGAATTGGTTGCACTGCATACCATGTCCTCTCTGGTGCAGATGCCAAAACCAATTGAGGTATAAATAACAGCAACTTCATGTTTAATGAAAGTAACAAATGAAAGACAAGGTGGCTAGGGTAAACATATGCAATTTGCAAAGTAGTCACAGCAGAAATGGTGGTAGATATTTTACAAAGAAAGGTGCACAAAGCTAGAGATGGCCAATGGAAAATAGTATTACTAGTAGTTTGAAGGGTTACTGGAGATGCTGTGGAAGTAATGGACATAACAGAGGTAATTATGGGTTTGAGCATTTCAGTGAGTTATCATGGTAGAATGCTATTACGCATGACCTACCACATGCTGTTTATGGAAAACCTGTGGTAGCAGAAATCACATATTGTCAGAAGTGGTTGTACGATTGCAAGCAGCTGCTACTAAGATTGTTAATAATAACTACTTTATACATGGCAGCAGTGGCCAAATGGTCACTCAGGCAGATAAAATGTTGAAACTGAAAACATAGCAGTTGTATCCCCAGTGAAGGTAAAAATGTTTCTAATGGCCTTTCCACTTTATTCAAAATCTTTGGAAAGGATTTATTTATTATGCAGTAGACAACAGTTGATGAGGTTGGTTCAACTAATCACTAAAAGATCATGATATGATATTAAGGTTCAGAAATAAGAGTGCATATTCAACATACCCAAAATTTGTTCATTCAAATTCACCTTTCGAAAATATTCAATTGGCAGCTCAAAGAACCTCACCTGTTTCACGATTTCTTTTCGAACATGCTTGTGGTGTTCAGGTGACTTGAACATCTGGTCTGAAAGTGCACGAAACTGCATGTAGAGAGCCTTGGGTGTTATATTTCCATGGGGCATAAAGAAAGAAGTAAGTAAGTTCTGTACATACCTGACAATTTCCATCCCCAGAAACCTTCACCTCATATAAGCCATAAGCATTTAGCCTGACAAATGTTGAGAAAAATAACTTAAACCTCCACTTTTTAAGACAAAAGTTGACTTAATAACTCTACTCCTGACAGAACAGTCACATTACTTCCTCGACTCTCCATGTTAACAAATTCCAGCAATAAGCCCAACAACACAAACAAGTCAAACATATTCAAAGGCCTTTAGATTTCCAAGATACAAGAACGCTCTTTTTGAGTTGAGCATCTAGCATCTCCTGCAAGTGTTTGTGCAGGCATGCATATGGACGCAGTTCACTTTTTTTTTTTTTGACTGACAATAAATTTGAGCTCTCACTATGAAAGGAGGAGGAGGATATTTGCAATATCTTTAATCATATCCTGCACAATTAAACCTCAGAAGGGCATTTTCAAGTATGGAGAGTAAGAGGTACCTTTCGATGAGCCTTTGGTGATCCATACTGGCATCATTTAGATTGGGTATGTATGAATTTATCCGTGGAACATGCTGCACATATAAAAAAGATATAAGATATTTAGAAGCAAAGCTTTTACAATGAAAAGGATCAGATATAAACCGCAAATGGTGTATCCGGACATCATGCAATGAGAACTTCATGACAGAACACAAGTGCTAAGACCTATATAATGCAGAAAGGTCTATAGTATATAGAATACTAAATCCTATATACCATCAAATTTAATGCACATGTAAACCATATATTAGTGTTCTTACGGGAACAGGTGCGAGGTTAGACAGGCGTCTACCAACAGCACCATCATCAACTTTAGCATACTCTTCTGATAGTAAAACAGCAATCATTCGATCATCCTCCGTGTCCTGCTGACTGCTCCATGATGTAGAGCTAGAACTTTCACCCACACTGTGAGTTCCATGAACCCCATCATTGGCGTAACCCTGCATCTACTGAAGATAACTTAAACCCTGAGTTGAAAGAACAAGAATAGATCTCTGCTGCTGAACAACTGCCAAAGTCAAAGGCAAGAACAGTAAAGAAATCAAAACAATGGACACCGCGTGGCCCAGCTTAATCCAATATAAAACAGATAAGGCAAAAATAGCAAATAACTATCATCAAGAACAATTCAATATATACATAAAAAAAAAAAAAAAAAAAGCAAAAATGAGAATTTTCAAGAAAATTGACAAAAAGGGTCTGCGGATTCAATTTTCAAGAAATAAAAGGAAGATGAGAAATTTAGATCTTTGTGAATGCAAATCCAACTTTCAAGCTGAGGGAACAATTATGGCGGGAAATCAAGATGATTATAGAGATGATGCTCATGTAAAATTGATATGGAAACAAATGAAATTGAATTTTTTTTTCAAGAAAAGCAATACAGAAAAAAAAAAAGGAAAAGCAAGAACTGGATCGGATGATCATGAAGAATATAAAGTTGAAGGAAAAGAAAATAAAGAAGAAATGAATTTGATCATATGAGACGATGATGATCAAGGTATTGCATTTAGAAAACTATAAAAAAGTCAAAAAAAAAAAAAAAGAAGAAGAAGAACATAAACTTTGAAGAACCCAAATCCTCAAAAGAGGCAAACACCAAGAAATCAATAGAAAAGATAATCTTACGAGACAAACAGAGCAGAAAAAGAAAGTAATTACCTGGGAAAAAATCTAAGTAACAAATAAAAAATATATATATTTATTTATATATATATACACAACTGCGTATAATGGATGATAAGAAGAAAAAGAAAAGAAGAAGAGAAAATGGAAGGTTGGTGGGGAAGTTGAAAAGAAGAAAAGGATGTGATGTTGTTGATATTTTATTATTTAAATAAGCAGCAGCAGCACCACAACCAGAAGAAGAAGGATAAAAGTAGTAAAGAAAAGATCTTTTCCAACAGAAAGGTGGAAAAAAGATTATATTATTATTAATGGAGAAAAAAGATTATATTATTATTAATGGAGAAAACAAATTAAGAAAATAAAAAATCAAGATGAGAGGTGAAGAGAAGATTGGTGGAGGAGAGATCAGAGATGGGTGAGCTCAGATTTTTCCTTATAATAATAGCAAATGTTCCATGGATGCTTGCCTGCCTGCCTGCTGGTTTTAATGGAGGATGCGGTGTCTTGTATATTTTCTTCTTGGTGTTTGCTTGTGGGTCCTGAAAAAGGAGCTATCAATTGCTGTTTCTTTGTCTCTCACGTTTGCCTTTTTTGGAGAGTTAGAATTAAAGTAATATTTATATTTAATAATATAAATAATTATACCATATAAATATTTATTAAATTAATTATTATTACTGTTATTTTGTAAACTGAATTTTACTATATATTAATAAATCAAATCTATCATTTCCCTCTTAATTTTAAATTAGTTGTGTGGTGTTGTGTAAGAATGTTTTTTCTATTACTATTATTACATCGTGTTCGGTTTAATGGTCAATGTCTTTGTACACGTTTTGTTTTACCTATTCAGTTTAACTAGAAACATAACTTGAGTCAAGGTTACACATTTAAAATATATATATAGTTTTTTTCTTTTTTTATATATACATAAAACATTTAGCTTATTTTGTGTAAAAACAACTTCCATACAATTATTTAAAAAAAATTAACTTCAAATTAGACCAATTATAAATAGAAATAAATTCAAGAATGTAATAATTTATTATAATTTTTCTTCTTCCATTTTAATATATATATATATATATATTAAATATTCTATTAATTAATTATAATTACTATAATATATATTTTATTTTTATTTTACTTGAGATATAATAATTTAAGTCCAAATAATAATTTTTGTAATTACAACTCAATTAAGTTACAATCTATTCATAATAATAAGATCAATTTTATCCCAATTTCCAACAATATGACTATTTAAGTAATAATGTGAAAAAGTTAATTCACTTGTCAATAAATGGTCTCAGAATTTTTTAATTTTACCACTTTATCATCATTTTTGTTTTTGAGCAAATCATCAATTAATATTGCATTTAGGTAAGATTTCTCAAGATCATGTAATGGGCCACATCAAATTTTCAACTTTTTGCTTATGAAATATGAATTATTCCGATCAAATTCACATTATTTTTTTTTTCTTGGTTGGCCCTCTGATTGCCAGGCCCTACAAGAACTATCAAGCTTAGATATGCTGCCTGCCCCCACCTCCACCAGCACCTGAAAGTCAGATTTTGTGCACTCTTTTTACAGAACACTGTTTTCAAATGAGAGGATGAGCTTTTATGAACAAATTGCTCAGGAACTTCTCAACCCAGACTAATTGCAGCATAAATGGTGAAAAAATGAAAATACTGCAATTGCAATCTCAGATATTACCAATTTACTACAGTTGAACCTGGATAATACAAAATGCATTTCTCAGTTGAATCTCCTGTCAACAGTAAATGATCCAGTAATTCATATATCCAACACGCATGCTAATACCTTGCTTTCCATCTTACAAATCACTTGTAACTTGGGAAGTGATTTTCAGTTTACTAGCATGGACCTGCTAGCTTGAACCGATTGTTGCATAGATTTAGGAGCTCCACCATAATGTTTCTCAGCGCTGTCACTGCTTCAATTGTCTACATCATTTCATGTCGCTACCAGAGATTCTTCAACTGAAAAATTGTTCTGTCATTGCCGAACATTCTTCAGGTGCTTCAAGCGTGATGTTCCTCTGCCCCATCAATTTCTTCAATATTTCCCTACTCCTGATATAATAGCTCTTGCATCAAAAATCATCTATAGAATCAAAATTCCTAATTCAACTGGACGGTGGGTCTAAAAGTATCCCCTCAAGATCATGCAGCATCCTAAGACTCCATGGATTATGGTGCAATAGTACTAAAAAGGTCTTCTCCATGAGCTCTGGATTGTCAAAAAACAACCAAAAAAGTGAGCAGCCATTAAGGAATAATGATATGTCGATCAACATGGCAAGATTCCTCGCTTCATCAACCCAACAAAGTCAAAGAAATCAGTAATATATAATGATACAAATGATTTTGCACCTCTTTAGCTATCAAAATTAAGCCAAGAAACAGAAAATGCTGCAGATAATTCAGGAACCATATTTTCGCTTTCTCTGTCCTTTACCAATAGAATACTGTGAATTTGCAAGTTCACGAGGTACCACAGCTCCAGAAGATTTTAAACACTCAATGAATTCAGGAAATAAATTTCTGTTCTCCTCATTAACAAAGACAATTGCTATACCCCCTTCTCCCATTCGAGATGCTCTCCCAATTTGATGGATATACTCCTTAATGGAATTGGGCATGTCAAATACTATTACCTGTCTCACTCCCAAGAGATCAACTCCCCGACCTAAAACACCAGTAGCCACTATCACAGAAACCTCCCCCAGTAAAAAAGACTTCATGATGTCTCTTCTCTCCTTCATAGACTTCTCCCCATGGATCGATAGGGATTTCAACCCAGTGGTAACCGTGATAGCATTAGATAGCAGATCTGCCCCAAGTCTTGAAGCCACATATACAACAGCTGGTGGCATAAAGTGCTGCTTGCTCCTCAATATGTCAAAAAGCTTTTGCTTCTTCTGCTTCGACTCAACCCAGATGGCCAGCTGCTTCACTGCCTTGCTAGCCCTGTTAGGGTGGCCAATGGAGATAAAAGCCATATCCTTTGCCATTGAGCTTCCCATCTTCTCTACTTCTTTTGTGATTGTTGCAGAATACAGCAAGACCTGGGGTTGATAGACAGCCCTAAAAATCTGCATAACCTGATCTCGGAAGCCCCTTTGAAGCATGCAGTCCACCTCATCTAGAACAAACATCATTATATTATCTATTTCAATATCATGCTTTGTTAAAAGATCAATAAGCCTTCCTGGAGTCCCTACAATCAATTCAACTCCTTGCTGAATACGGTACAGTTGTCTAGCCATAGCATCACCGCCAACCACAAGTGCAGTCTTGAAAGGCAAACCCTTACCAAGCAACTTAGCTTGATCCTCAACCTGTATACAAAGCTCTCTTGTAGGAGTTAAGACCAATGCTAGAGGCTTATCCTCAGAAGTGCGCTGAAGGCGAAAACTTGCACAACGTGAAATAATAGGGACTAGATAGGAAGCAGTTTTCCCTGAGCCTGTGTCAGCTGAAGCAAGTAAGCTTTTGCCACTCAAAGCAGTTGGGATTGCTTGCATCTGGATGGGTGTAGGCATCGCGTATCCTGCAGCTTCTAAGTTCTGCAGAAGCTTTTGAGGAAGATTACAAGAAGAGAATGACAAAATGGGATCTGGAACCAAGTCTCCCTTCACATTGATTTCCAGTTTTCTTCTCAGTAATTCAGTCTCGTTGCTAGTAAAAGACGAGGTTCCGTTGTCTCTAACGTAAAAGCACTCATCCGTTGCAGCTAATCTGCTAGGAGGTGGAAGACCAACCGAAACCTGGGTGGTTCTAGCAACGCTATCTAAAACAGACTGTTTGCATTCCAAGCTACAAATATCATCATCAGTCTCATCGCATATATATTCACCATAGCCGCCACATACAACACATTTAGGCTCCCCGGGAAGAGCATCTCTCTGCTCTCTAGATGTCTTTTTCACATCATTTGCCGCATCAGAACCTAAAAAGCAATAATTCAATAAGCTTTGCAGGTAATTTTTATAAAATTCAGTTTGAAAAACAAAGAACTACTCGAACTATATGTCAAATGCAGACGTTCAAAATCAGCAATCTTTACAAGTGAATATCCAACATACAGTCTTTCCACTTAATTTCCAATCGAACAAAGCAAAATTAAAAGACCATCAATAACAGCAAAAGAAATAAAGAAAAGGCAAAGAAGGCAGCAGCTAATGACAAACGGAAAAAAAATACCAAAAACTTGATCAACATCTGCAACTTCCATGATGAACCCAAAACTCTCTAAAACATCTCCTGCTAACAGCGAATCAAAATAATCTTGAATTAAGCGAACCCAGAAAAGAAAATCCAAAACTTTGATAACACTGAGAATTTAAAAGAAACCCATATAAGGAATTGGGCATGAAAAGTAAAGTTAGTTCATAAAATAGGTGATTCACAGGTATTAACAGCACATAAGGAACGGAGAGGGAGAGACCAAAATTTTTTTTAAAAAAAAAATACAACATAAGCAGGCAATTTCCACTGCCATGAATATTGGGTAGCTGATGATTTTTTTACCAGGAAAAGGTTTTGTGGTACTTGCAGCAGTTTTTGCTTCCAGGCGACGAGGAGCAATGGCTCGCTGGTGAAATAATTGGATTGGATTTAGACCCAACAAGTATCAGTCGAATGGGCCAGATTCTGACCCAATAAGCTTATCGAATGAGGAAATAAAACATAATAGATAATATATACATATACACACACATATATCCACATCTTCTCTTTCAAAATTGGACTAGCGGCGTTTTCCTGTTTTAGTCTTTTTATTTGCAGCCTTTTTTTTTTAAGCTTTAAGTGTCACTGCATTGACATTTTGAAGGACAAACGTCAGATATAAAATTCATTTAATTTTGATTTGAATTTCATAAGATTAAAAAATTAATTAATTTAAGTATATTTTTTTCAATAAATTTTATTTAAAAATTATATGTACATTTTTTATGAACAGTGAATATATATTGTCTCAAAAGTTATTATTATTATTATTATTATCTATAAGAGTCTTGTAAAATTATTTTTGAATTATGGTGAGAATTATAAATTCAACTCTCCTTTTTTCAGTTTTTTTTTTCTCCTCTCAAATTATGACTCAAAGAAGACATATTTTTGTTATTTTTATTGTCTTTCAATTGTTGTTTTTGTTATTTCTTTTTTTTATTATTGTTTTTTTTTGTT
>CATIWM010134252.1:0-47124 GCA_949671775.1 Mallotus repandus | reverse complement strand
TTTATATTGCTTATTAATGTTTACTCTACCATGTCTTTGGTTTGCAAAGATTAATATCAATCTAGTTATAAAAATGTGATTTTCCTATGTTACCTAATAATCCTATATTATAGTTATCAATCATAAATTCATCAAATTACATGAGGGTTTTCTCATTTTCAATTACATGATTACATCAAACTTATTTTAATTCTTTTAACTAATATAATTATAATTAATATATAATTTGATTAAATTAAATCCTTTGTTGAATGGTTGGTTTTAAACATCCATCTCGGGCTACGTGAGATGAGGTGTGACATGCATTTCAGCATATGAGAAAGGGAGAGAAATTGATTGATCCTTCAATCAACTTAGGGATTTTAATGACCTGGTGAACGATCTCTTTTTAGTGGACTTAGGGTTTGAAGGAAGAGCCTTTACATGGCATAATAAACAAGTAGGAGAGAAGACTATTCAAGCTAGACTTGATAGAGCTTGTCAAGCATATAGATATACACTAGTTGTTATGTATACTTATCATATTGTTATACTTGTTATTCACTTAGTTTATCTGTATAGCATATATATATACTTAACTCTTGTAAACATTGTTCAGTAATTTTTCTCAATATAGAAAACCATTCCTTACAAACTCCGAACTTGGTATCAAAGTTGGACAGTTGCTCCAATGGCGACTTCATCCCCAACCTCAATCTCTTCTTCTTCTACATCCACTACCTCATCTTTTTCTGTACCTATTCCCTCTCTTTTCTCTCCTGCACTTACTTCTACAAATACACCTACCCATATCCAACAATCCTTCACTATCAAATTATATTCTAAAAACTACATACCCTAAAAACTACAATTTACACCTCTTCTAAATTTCAATAACCTTCTTGGCATTTAGATGGCGCCATACCTCCACCACCAAAAGAAGTTCGAAACTCCTCAACCAATCAAAATGAAATCAACCCGGAATATCTTTCTTACTTTTCCAAAGATCAACTTCTCTTTTCTTGGCTGTTATCATCTATTTTAAAGGAAATATATCCTCATCTGATCGGGTTATCATCAGTTTCAGAGGTTTGGAATGCTTTTGCATCAACATTTAGTACTGTCAGTCATGCACAGAGAACACAATTGCACAGTAAGCTACATCATCTATCCAAAGATGATAAAATAGTATCTGAATATCTGTTGGTTAGCCCCTTTCTTATGCTGAATTTAACTCCTTTATTTTTTACAAGCTTTATACTGAATATAATGGGATTATGGCTGCACTTCAACAGCGTACTGAACCACCAAATTTTCATGACCTTCATGGTTAGCTAGTCGCCCATAAGCTCTTGTTGCAATCTCAACAACCACAACTTCCATTAACTAATGTTGCTCAGCGAGTTCCTTCTTCTAGTTCTCTCAATTCTCACTTGATTTGTGCTTCAATTCTCATGCACAACAATATCCTAGAGGCGGTGGTCAATCTTTCTCTTGTGGTAGTCATGGTAGAGGTCACCGAAATGGCACTTATCCTTTTTCTTCTATTAGTTGCCAAATATATGGTTTTTCTAATCATACTGTTGTTTCATATCGATGTCGATCTGAGACCTCTGATCATATTCACACTCTACCATACAAGTAGCAGCCTTCATTCAACCTCAAGCAAATCTTTCGGTGATGAATAATACCTTGGATAGTCATTTTATGGCTTCTTCTCCCTCTTCTCTACCATGGTATCCTGACATAGGTGCTAGTCACCATATGACACCCCATTTGCCACACTCAATATCTCTGAAGAATATAAGGGTAAGGATAAACTCATGGTTGGTGATGGCAATAGACTCTCAATTGCCAACATAGGTTTTGGTATTCTTCCTTCTCCATAAAAATTACTTCATTTGAAAGATGTTTTACATGTTCCAACGATTAAAAAGCCAAAATTGTCTGTGTAAAAGCTATGTCGTGATAATAGATGCTTTTTTAAATTTCATTCTGATCATTGTCTTCTTAAAGATCAGGTCATGAAGAAGCCTCTTCTGTAAGGCAACATTGAACTTGGATTGTATCAGCTTCAGCATGTTCTTCCAAATACCAAACTGTTTCAAGCTATTGCTTTTTTTATCTACTTTGGAACAATGGCATGGTCGCCTTGGACATCCAAACTATAAGACTATTCGAGCCTTAGTTTCTCAATTTCATTTATCTTGTGTTTTTAATAAAATACCTCTTAATACGTGTGAAGCCTATCTTTTGGGAAAATCACATAAATTATCCTTGTCTTCTATAAACAATAGAAGTTCTGCTCCTTTAGAATTAATTCATACTGATGTATGGGGACCTGCCCCTCTTTGCTCTTCTAATGGAGATTAGTACTTTATTTGTTTTATTTATGATTATTCTCTTTTTACATGGCTTTATCCTCTCAAACATAAGAGTGATGTGTGTGGTATTTTTTGGCATTTCCAAGTTATGGTTAAAAAGCAATTCGATAGCAAAATAAAATTAATTAATTCTGACTGGGGAGGAGAATACAGATCATTAACTCAATTCTTTAAAAATCAAAGCATTGTTCATAGGGTATTTTGTCCACATACCCATGAAAAAAATGGAACAGCAGAAAGGAAAATTAGGCATGTGGTTGATATCGGTTTGGTTCTCTTGGGACATTGTGGTGCACCATTCAAATATTGGCACTGTGCTTTTGAGACTGCAATTTTTCTCATTAATAGAATGCCTAACTCTTCTCTACATAATAAAATTCCTTATCAAATTTTATATAACTCTGCTCTTGATTATTTATTTTTGAAGGTTTTTGGTTGTGCAATATATCTGTTACTTCGACCCTACAATAGGCATAAATTTTCATATCGGTCTAAGCAGTGTGCATTTCTTGTCTACTCTCCCCATCATCTTGGATATTGATGCTTGGATAAAGATACTAGAAAAATCTATATTGCACAACATGTCACATTTAATGAAGCACTTTTTCATTTTCATTGGGTCAATTACTCACCCCCTTGAACAAATACCGATCCTACTTCACAAAATCCATGGCTACAGGTATCTTATCCTTATCTAAACACTTCTCTTCTAACTTTTACCTTATCATTATCACCTTCCTTAGACTCCACTAATATCTGCACTCCTAAATCCCATCCACCTCCAATTACGCTATCCTATCCATCCTGTACCAATTAGATATATAATCCAAACGGATTGAAATTATCTGGTGATGTATATGAAACCTCTCAACAATATTCATCCACTACCTTCCTTACTTCTGCAACCCCTGAATCTTCACCAAATCAAACTCTATCTTCTCCTTCCTCTTCATCTGAGACTCAACCACCCTTACCTCCTCAACGTACTCACCACATGCAATTGCACCTAATTACATACAACCGTAAACCATAGATATACCTTTCCACCATACACTCTTCAATTCCAACTAAACCTACCTCTTATACCTAAGCCCCAAAGTCACTTCCATGGAGATAAGCTATGTAATAGGAAATTAATGCTCTCTATCGTACCAATACTTGGGAACTAGTGCCCAAATCATCCAATGCAAATGTTGTAGGAAATTGCTGGGTCTATAAAATAAAGTAGCATGCTAATAGGACTATCAAATGGTTCAAGGCATGACTTGTTACCAAAGGGTACACACAAGAGTATGGATTAGATTACACAGACACTTTCAGTCCATTAGTCAAGCATGTCACTATTCGAGCAATTCACTCCCTTATAGTTAATAATGGTTGGCCACTTCGTCAACTAGGTGTAAACAACGCATTCACATTTGGAAATCTTGATGAAATAGTTTATATGACTCAACCATAGGGCTTTGTGCATCCAGATTACCCTGATTATGTCTACCATCTTAAAAAATCTCTTTATGGCCTTAAATATACTCCTAGAGCATGGTTTCAATGGCTTAGTACATTCATATACACACTTGGCTTTGTGAGTTCTCAAGCCGATTCTTCTCTTTTTCTATACAAACATAGTACATTTACATGTTTTTTGCTTGTGTATGTGGATGATATAATCATTGTAGGCAATGATAATTCCTTGATTGGTTCATTAATTAAACGGATGGCTCAAGAGTTTTAACTTCACAACTTAGGGAGACTTCATTACTTCCTCTACTTAGAGGTTCATTATCGAAATAATGGCATTATTTTATCTTAACAATCTTATATTTGAGAGTTATTACAAAAATTAGATATGCATCAGTCCAAACCGATTGTAACTCCTCTTACCATAAGCCACTCAATTTCTCTTCATAATGGTGTTGCCCTTTCTCTATCTGATGTTGTCAAATATTGCCAAAATTTTGGCAATTTGTAATATGCAACTCTTAACAGACCAGATTTATCCTATGTTATCAACAAACTTTGTCAGTTCATGCACAAACTAACAGATTCTCATTGCAAAATTCTAAAATATGTTCTGTGCTACTTGAATGGTACATCAGCAAATGGATTTTTTTTGCTACCCATACTCCCACTCGGTTAATTGCTTTTAGTGACTCTGATTGGGCTGGGTGCCCTGATGATAAGCGCTCAATTGGAGGATTTCTCATCTATTTTGGATGTCACTTATTAGTATGAAATTCCAAGAAATAAAAAATGGTAGCCCAGTGCTCAATAGAATCAGAATTTAAAGCATTTGTTGATGTATGTATTGAAATCAAATGGCTCACTACTTTGCTAAAGGAATTGGGTGTTCAATTTTTGGCCATTCCCAGCATTTGGTGCGACAATGCCGATGTTGTTTTTCTCTCCTATAACCTAGTCTTCCATGCCTAAACACGACATGTCAAAGTTAACTTTCATTATGTCCGAAATTAAGTGTCCACCAAGCAATTAATGATATCTTCTTGTTCATCAGTAGATCAACTTACTAATATTCTGACTAAGCTGCTTCCAACAGCTCAATTCGAGCATCTTCGAGACAAGCTTTGGCTTTGCTTCTTAACGCCATTAGCTTGCGGGGGCGTGTCAAGCATATAGATATACACTAATTGTTATGTATACTTATCACATTGTTATACTTATTATTCACTTAGTTTATCTATATAGCATATATATATATATATATATATATTTAACTCTTGTAAACATTATTCAATAATTTTTCTCAATACAGAAAACCATTCTTTACAAACTCTGAACTGAGCTCTAACTAATGTTGAATGTATCTCTTTCTTTGGACTTACAAATATGGTTCATGGCAATTAGCTAAGGTTTGCCCATTGACCCCTAATGGTTGTTCTAAGTCCAGTGAGAAAGAGGAAAAAGAAAAGGTTTATGTATGAAGCTTGTTAGGAATAAAGGAATGACCTAGCCGATGTTATTAGGAATAGCTGGTCTAGAAATAGAGGTGACAAAGATGGGACAGTATGCTTGGGAGAAAAATCACATAAATTGAGTTTTGATTTATAGAATTGGCATAGAGAAAGCTTAAGAGGTAATACTCAAAGATTATCCGATCTCCAGACAATAATCAATAATACTATAAAAGGCCATTTCGACAACATAAAAAAGATTGAGATGAAAAATGCTCAAACATAACTGAGCTTTGAAGGGAAGAGGAAATTCATTGGAAGCAAAGGTCACGGGTCCAATGGCTCAAGGAAGGAGATAGAAACACAAGATTTGTCCACTTAACAGCAGTTAAAAGGAGAAATCGCAACCATATTAAAAGAATAAAAGATATAGATGGGCAATGGATTAAAGGGGATAACAACATAAGGGAAAGTGTAGTGGCCTACTTCTAAAAATTGTACCATAAAGTAAGGGGTGGAGACTGACAGGGATTTGTAATCAATAATTCCCTAGCTGGTCACAACTGAGATGAACTAGAGCCTTCTTGCAGATATCACTATAGAGGAAGAGAAACGAGCTACTTTTGAGTTGGGTCACTTAAAATCTCTAGGTCCTGATGGCTTCTTCTAAGTTTTCTTTTAAAAACATTAGGATATTATTGAAGCAGATGTGATAAAAACTATTAAAACTTTCAAAACTACTGCACGTTTCCTCTAACCTTGAACCAAATAAATATTATCCTTATCCCAAAACACAAACATCCAAAGCAGTTTGAAGATTACAGAGCTATAAGCTGTTGTAATTTTGCTTATAAAATCATAGCAAAAGTAATGGCGAACAAACTGAGGAAGGGGCTATTACAGACTTATAAGCTGTTGCAATTTTGCTTGCAAAATCATAGCAAAAGTAATGGCGAACAGACTGAGGAAGGGGCTCCTAAGTCTAATTTTAACTCAACAGTCGGGGTTTGTTAGTGGAAGGCACATCTAAGAGAATATCATCATCAACCACAAAATAATGCATACATTGAAGAATAGATTTAAAAGAAAAGAAATGGTTTTACTCTTAAATTGGACTTGGTAAAGGCGTATGACAAAGTTAACAGGGAGTTCCTAAGACAAATGCAAAGGCAATTGGGATTTGATGAAAGATGGGTAAAACTTGTAATGGCTTATGTGGAATCGGTCTCCTATTACATCACCATAAATGGAGAGTTAATAAGGAACTTCCATCTAAGCAGAGGATTAAATTAGGGAGACCCTTTATCTCCCTACCTCTTTATTATCAAAGCTGACTACCTCTTCAGATTAATTGAGTCAGAACACCAAAACGGCAACATAAAGAGAATTCAAGTCACCAGACACTGCCCTAAGGTAACTCATTCTCTGTTCATGGATGATACCATAATTTATGGAGATAATAGTGTTAAAGAGATTGAAACCTATATCAACATCCTTTTGAGGTATGTTAAAGTTTCAGGGCAAAAAGTTAATCTCCATAAATCAGAACTGCTCTTTAGCTACAACACCAGGCTTGAGTTCAGAAATTTAGTGAAATCTCTTTTGGGAGTTGGAGAATCTAGTTACATAGTAAAGTTCCTAGGAATTCGTTGGACTTGGGTCGAATAAAAAAATAATTGCTTGGCTATCTTGTCCAAAAAACCATAGAGAAGACCCAATCTTAGAAGTGCAATTTCCTTACCCAAGTAGGGCGAGAAATCATGATAAAGTCAAGTTATTAAGCTCTCCCTTCCTTTGTCATGTCAGTTTTTAGAATCCCAACTGGAGTCACTTTGGAAATTGAGAAAATCATCCGAAGATTTTGGTGGTATCAAGGGTAGGGAAGAAAAAAATGCATTGGGTTAAATGGGAACATCTTACTGAGACTAAGAATTATGGAGGGCTGGGGTTTCAGGAGCTGGAGAAATTCAATAATGTTATGTTGGGCAAAATGGGGTGAAGTCTAATCAATAACCCTCATATGCTTTATGTTCAATTGGTAAAAGGTATTTACTTCCCTTTTACTTATTTTTTGAATGCTAAGATAGGCAGGAAAGCTTCCTAGGTTTGGAACAGTTTGATCTATGGCAAAAACGTTATTGAGATGGATACAGATGGAATGTTGGCTCCGGCTCAAATATTCAAATATGGATAGACCTATGGATTCTTAGCCTTCCAAATTTCAAATTATAAACCCAAATGCCAGATGATACGACTTGCTTCCTTGTCAGGCTTGCTTCCTTGTCAGGCTTGCTTCCTTGTCAGGGACCTATTGGATCAGAGCTCCGAAACTTGAAATACTCAAATTCTGGACTCTCTCCTCTCAGAAAGGGAAAGGAAAGCCATAGAAATTATTCCTGCTTGTCCCCAATATGGCAATGACAGACTTATTTGGCACTTTGATAAATATAGGAGGTATACAATAAAGTCTAGGTACAAATGCTTAAAACATGTAGCTCGAATGGATAGGGAACCAAATTCTTAGCTAGCTTCTCCAACTGTAAATACAAAGCTTTGGAATTCTATTTAGCAGCTATTTGTCACTCCAAAAAATAAAAATTTTATATAGAGAAGTGCTTGGGGTGCAATGGCTACAAAAGTCTCTTTGAATCGCAGAGGTTGCCAAAATGATGGGTTATGTAAACGTTGCAATTCCTATGAAAAGTCTTTGGAACATATGCTAATATTTTGTAAGCACTCTAGCTCATATGGCATGGTAGTCATCTTGGATATTCCCCAAGTTCTAATCATATCTTATTGTTCAGAGACTGGTGGCTTGCTGCTCTAGCTATGTTTATGGAAGTGGAAAGTCCAAAGCTATTAAACGTAATGGCCATTATTTGTTGGAACATATGGAAGGTGGGGAATCAATTTGAATTTGAAGATGTACTTGAAGACCCATAGGTGACTCTTCAACATATTCAAAAGGAATGGCAGGAATCAATAAAGCCAAAAACCTGACTTTGGTAAATGGAAGATAAATTGTGATGCTTCTTTCAAAAAATCGCTCAATAGGGACAATATGGCTTTCATCTATAGAGATCACAACGAGTAGGTTATTCATGTTTCTTTAATAGTCCAACAAGCTTCTTCTTCTCTTATCTCGAAATTAATAGCGCTATAAAAGCAATATTAGTTTTTGCAAGCTCTCACCCTGATCAATCAGTAGAGGTGGAATCTGATTATAAAACTGCTATGAGCCTATGTAATTCCACTGATTCGGAGCTCTTATGGGAAGTTGAAGTTGTGATTAAAGCAATTCAAAGCTATAGAAGGTCCAACTAAAATATTTCTTTGAAGTTTATTCCTAGAAATTGTAATAGAGTAGCTGATTGGTTATCAAAAAACTCCTAAACCGTAGTCTATGATAGCAACTGTTTTAATATTCACCCGTCTCTCCTTCAGTTGATTCACCAAAATGTAATCTCTTAGCTATGTTTAATGAAATCTTTCTTTCCAAAAAAAAAGTCATTCTTTAGGTTTAGTTCAGTAATCTGGTTGGTTCAATTTTGTAATTGGATCGGTACAGTTAGGTTTTAGATATTAAAAATAAAAATATTTTCATTTTGCTTCAATTTTTGTGTACAAAATTTTGATTAACCAAAAGAATTAATTTTTATTTTAATTATTAAAATATTTTTAATACTATTTAAATAATAATTCTATTTTAAAAAATATTAAATAAACTAACGTTTTAAAATTTCAATTTGGTTCAGTTCAGTTAATTTAATCTTTTGATATTTTAATTCAATTCATTTTTTATATATAGAAATTCTATTAATTTAATTTGAATCATTTTGGTTTAATTTTGAACCGAACAAATTAATGCTCACTCTTACTTTTTATGTAATGAATGAAATTCTTATCTTTGTCTAAATACTTTCTCTATTTATATTATTGGTATAATAAAGATAATAATTTTTTTTGTTACATCATCACTACTAGTTTATTCACATTAGTGTTTTATTTTCTGATATTGGATTTAACTAATGTTTGATGTATATGTGGAGAATATATGTATTCTTGTATGTGCAAAAAATTTTCTAAAATTTTTATAGGACAAACAAGAATAAATAAAGGAAAATTAGGATCAAAAGTTTTAAAAAAAAAATACCAAATAGATTTTGCAAAATGATCTTGAGAAATGAGATTAATCAGCCTAGAAAGCAAAATTTATTAACAAATTAAGTTAATAAATTAATATATTTATTGTCTTAACATAAAAAAAATACCACATACACTTGAGAATTTGATTTATTCAAAAGGAAGGTTAGGTAAATAATTTTCTTAATAATTTACTTATACAGTATAAAATGATAAAATTTAACTTCGTAAAGAATGAAAACTAACCTTAAGAATAGGAATCAATAATTAAAAATAAAAAATAAAATAGTCACCTGAGAAGAGAAAATAAAAGAGCATAGATTAAGGCTTGTTTGGTTATAGATATATCGGAATGGAGTTGGAAATGAATAATTTACATTCACCATTCCTGATATTTTAACAAGATTCTATTAATGCTCTAAATATTTTTTTATTTGTTACTTAACATTCCTAAAATTTAAATTTCAGTTTTATTAAAATTCTTTTTACCATTTCCTGGCATGAGAAATCACTGTTATGATGACTTACACAACGTGGAATGCTAATATAATAATTGATGTGTGTAATTTCTAATCGGGCGATTTGCATTTACCATCCTAACTATATATATATATATATCTATTAAATGCTCAACTTTAAAGTCATTAAGTCAAAAATTTGATAATTGTCTATCTTAATATTGAAGTATTTACTCTAAAATTTAATATATCAAACCATTAAAAATCCTATTTTTTATTAAAAATAAAATATTTACCATATATTTATTTAGTATTATTTTTTTTAACTAAAATACTATTATACATATCTCAATACTTCTCAAATTCTAAAAATATTTGTAGACTATATATTTTTCTAACTTAAATCACTCAAATATTTATTTAGTATTAATTTTTAACTAAAACACTACTATAAATACTATAATACTAATCTAATAATTTTAAAAACTAATATTATTATAACTAAAAAATTATGGTAACCAAAATTAAAGAAAATAAAATTAATACGATATATTTTATTTTTAATTTATTAAGCCAAAATTTTGATAAGTATCTATTTTCATAATTCAACATTAACTCGTAAAATCTTATATGTTGATTATTAAAATTCACAATATTTTTCTATAAAAAATTAAAAAAATTTATTTTTATTAAAATACACATGTTTTATGTAATATAAAATACTCTAATTTAATTACATTTAAAACATTACTTTTTATTTCCATAAAAAATAATATCTTTTATTTTAATTGAAACATTCTATTATATTCAAATAAAAAAATTTTCTTTTTTTAACCTAAAAATAAAAATATGTAAATTTTCACCCATTTTCTATATTTATTTTATTTTATCTATTCAACAATTATTATTAGTATGCATATTAAAAATAATATGTACTATTGATAAAAATAAAAAAATTTAATTTTTATATTTGATTAACTTATAGTTTTTAATTTATTATAATTATTTAATTTAAAATATATATATTACTTGCAGTCTGCGAAAAGCGCAAATTTACGACTAGTTAATATTTAAATAATATAAATATGAAATTTACAAAAATTAAGATTAGTTATTTCACCTTAAATGTTATATTTTAATCAAACTGGGTTAAATTTTCTAAATTTTAAATTTTAGTATAAATTTGTTAAAGTTTAAAAAGTTTTGACATTAATATATTTTTTAATATAATATCTTTTTAGTTTTGGCAAATTAATATATTATCTTTTAATTTTTTTACAATTGGATGCATCAATCAAAAGTCACTCTAGATTTTGTTAACATGACAATCAAAATTAACATCAAACTGCATCATTTTTGGCTATTTTAAAAATATAAAACTTTTAATTTTTTTTATAATTTAACCACGAACTATAAATTTTGACATTTTTATAATTTAATTACGAACTATAATAATAAATAAAATATATGTAAATTACAAAATAAAATTATTTTAATAAATAATAAAATGATCATTTATTAAAATTAGCATGACAATTCTTAAGTATGAAGGTGTAGCATTTTGATTAAAGAAATATAATTTTTCTTATTTTAATAGTAAATATTTAGAAGTAAAATATATTTAAAAATTATGAAATAAAAATAAAAATATATTTAATATAAATAAATTTCTTAAAATTCATTTCTATATTCACATGCTAACGATTTCCTTTTTTATTTTATTTTTCTTTGGAACAATTTTTCCCTTTAACGGTCCTAAAGCGTCCCAACGGTAACATTAGAATTCAAATTTGAACTCAACTCATAAACGCCATTACATCCAAACATTTCCTTCTTTTCTTCCTCCTCCTTCCAAAACCAAACAAACGCATGCTTCTCTGTTTCTGCGACAAAAAAAAAAAAAAAGCTTTCTCTTGTAACTGTGTCTATACATTTTCCTAGTTCCCAAACGCTCAAAAAAAAAAAAAAAACGTTGATCTTTATGGAGAATATGCAGTTAGACAATGTGTACCAAAACCCAGAAACCCAGTTTCCTAAATTATCTGGTTCTAGGGTTTTTGAGTGGGAAAAAGATGTGAATTTGGATAAAGAAATCAAAGATTCATCGAGCAGTGGGAATTGGGATTCTTTTGTTGATTCTATGGTTTGTGACCCCAATTCAAGACTAATCCCATCTGGGTTTTCTAGATCCAGTTTCACAGGTTACTATCATCACTTTTTTTTTTTTTACTTAAAGTATGCTTATTTATTTATTTATTTTTATATATTTTGATTGCTTTGAAAATAATGATTAAGGTTGAAAATTAGATTTTATCATAAAAAATGGATGAAATTAGATCCTGGGTCTTGATATCTGGTTGATAATTCAAGAATTGAGAAATTTCAGAGCCAGCATTTTTAATTAATGTTACATGTCAATGATGCCTACTTTTCACTAGTTAAATTTGTTTAGAGCAAATGTAATTATGCATTTTCTTTATAAGATTATGTTAATTCTAGTGTTTGAGCATCTGTAAGAGCTGAGAACTGAGGAATTTAATAATGGTTTCTGGAGCTAGATGAACCTGTGATTTTCATAAATGCTGGAAGTGAAGCACCAGTTGAAGCAGCAGATTCCAGTGTCAAATTTGTGGGTGACAGTAATTTTGAAGGAGGACATGTTTTACGAACCAATGAGATAATAAGTGAAGCTGGAGATTACCCATTCCTCTATCAGTCTGCACGGTATGGAAGTTTTTTGTACCGGTTTGATGATCTTCCTCCTGGAAGCTATTTTGTTGATCTTCATTTTGCTGAGATTATAAACACAAACGGGCCTAGAGGACTGAGAGTTTTTGATGTATTCATTCAAGGAGAGAAGGCAAGCCAAATAAGCAAAATTTACTATTGCACAATCTGTTCTTTCCTTTTTGGGTTCGGTTTGATGAGGTTATTCAGAAAATTAGTTCTTAAAGTTTGTTTTTTTGTATGGGGAAAATGGCAGGTCTTATCTGAATTTGATATCTTTTCTATCGTTGGCGCCAATAAGCCATTGCAATTAGTTGATTCAAGAGTTTCAGTGAAGGAGGATGGAGTAATTTTACTCAGATTTGAAGGGATTATCGGAAGCCCAGTTGTTAGTGGAATTTGCATAAGGAAAGCATCAGAGGTTTCAGGTAAGAGGTTAATTATTTTTGTAACTAAATTCATCCTTCACAGGATGGGTGTAATATGCTACATTGAAGGAAATTATAATTTACCTTACTTTGTGAATGAATTCAGTTCCTTGTCCGAGCAATGATTATCTTAAATGCAACAACTGTGCTGCTGAGATAGAAATTTCTTCAGATCAGGTTAGATGTATTGCATATGTAAACATTTCAGCTCTGAAGGATTGAATTGTTGCTTACTTGGCATTCCATTTTGGGACAAGCAGAAGAAACTCTTGCGAACCAAAGCTACGGATAAATACGAAAGAAAGATACAAGAGCTCATTAACGAGTGCCAGCATAAGACAAATGAATGCCATGAGGCCTGGATGTCTCTGACCACTGCAAATGAACAGCTGGAGAAGGTCAGGATGGAACTTGATAACAAGACCTTTCAGTCACGCTCTTTAGGTAATTCCGCAGATCATTATTTGCTTTGTTCTAGCATAGATGTATTTTTAATTGTTCTAGCTGACTTACTTGGTTGCTTTTAACTTTGTAATTTGAGTGTATTGATATGTTCTGTGTGAGTGGATTAATCCTGAGTTTAAATAATCAGATTTGTGCTTGAAATTATATTTGTTGGAAATATAAGCTTGGTAGGGGAAGTTGGGATTGGGTTATGGAGTTAATTGCACCACACATGTGACCAGCTAGAAAGCATATATTTTCAGCCTCCGGTAGATTTTTATGTGGAATCTGAATAACTTAAAGCACTACACCACATTTATCTTTTCTGACAACTTACAAATAATAGTTTTCTCTTTTGAATTCCTTGAGGTGAATATATTTTGTATTTGAATTATCAAGGCATTGAAGGAAGCTTTGATGGCTACTTTTGCGTCATGACAAACCTATTCACAAATAAAATAATGAAAATTTCATTTGTTTTGTGGATGTTGTTGTGAAGTAAAAATTCACTCTTTCTTATTCATCTCATGAATTCAGATGAAATGTTTTAAGTAGAAATGTGCAGCAACTCATTTTCCTTGAAGTATAATTTCATGTGTGATCGTTACTTCAATGTGTATGATTTTTTTGACCTACTGAGCTGTTATTCGAAATTGTCATCTATAATGTCAAATTTTCCTTTTTGATTTTCACAACGGTGACTTTCTTTGTTTTGGTACATAGCATTCACTATCCATTAAGAGTGGAGCTCTTGCTTTTGGATTAAACTTTCTGTTGCCTCTGTATTGACGTTTGTCTCCGTTTAAACAAAATTTTTATTTTATTTTTAATAAGATATGAGAAGCCACGCTTAATCCAGCTCTTTTACCCAAAATTTTCTGCATTGTTTTAATACTTGGCAATTGAAATCGACTCGAATATATCCCTTGTGTATAACTTTCTAGTCTCTGTTAACAAAATAAACAGGACCTATAAGCATAAAGAACTCTTTTTTGCCCTGAAATAATAAAAGAGGCTTCTCGTGACTTCTTGACATTGCAATGCATCCACGAGGGAGTTGTAGCCAAAGGAATGCACATGAAAGGTAAAAGATGAACCAACAGTTCCAGCTTGTTCTCTTTTGGTTAGATTCTATGAAATGGTGGCTTCAGAATTTGGTTAGATTCTAAAAAAACGATGGCTTCAAAATTTTGAACCAACAATTCAAACTTACAAGAATCTTCACATGTTTGTGAGTTAGATGCAATAGTGTAAAGACTTTCACAGCATAACTCTCTTCTTCAGTCTAAGAAATTTATGCAGAAATTGAGGTTCTTTTGGAGTCACCTATCACAATGATGTAACCTAGTTCTTATAACAATGCTGCATCAAAAATCTGCCATGATTGGAAAATTCTTGTGAATTTTTTGGGCTCAAGATCATTTCATTACACCAGTCTGTATCTCAACCACACCATCAGTATTTGTAGCAGCATACTCTACAAGTAATAGAGTCCACAGGAGTAGAAATCATAAAAGGATTCATGACTATGCATTTGGTTATGTGTGTCGTAGTAGAATTGACATTATTCTTTGGGTGTATGATTTTATATCCTGGGAATTATTGGATGGATTATACTTAGATTAATTTAGTAATATCATTTGTGCCTGTGTCAGATCAAACTGTGGGGAAACAAGCTGAAAATCTCAGGAATATTTCGAGCATGTATGAACGTGATAAAGAATACTGGGCAACAGCAGTTAAGAATTTACAAGAAAAAGTTAAGGTAAGGAATGGGTCGAACAAAATGATATATGAATAATTATCCTCCTATGTCAATTTGCTGTCTGTTGGTCATCAGTCATCACATATATGTATGATTCTTTTGTGTATAGACGATGAAAGAAAAGCATTCTCAGCTCTCTCGTGAGGCGCATGAATGTGCTGATTCCATACCTGAGTTGAATAAAATGGTCACAGGAGTTCACGCATTGGGTAAGTATGATCTATACACACCTTATGTAGTTGATCGGTTTTGCGCTAATTTGTACCCCAAAGGCATGACTCATAGAATCATTTCAACAGTTGCACAATGTGAGGATCTTAAGGCAAAGTATAGTGAAGAGCAAGCCAAGAGAAAGGAGCTCTATAACCAAATTCAAGAGGCTAAAGGCAAGCTCTTCTCTATCCTGGGTGATTTAGAGATCCATCTGCTGAAATGTATGGGGAAATTTTGACTTGAAATTAATTCTTTATATCTAATATCAGGAAATATTAGGGCTTTCTGCCGGTGCCGCCCATTGAGTAAGGAGGAGATATCTGCTGGGTGTACAACAGTAGTTGATTTTGATGCAGCAAAAGATGGAGATATTGGTATTCTGACAGGTGGCTCAACCAGAAAGACTTTCAAGTTTGACCGCGTGTACACACCAAGAGATAATCAAGGTGTTCATGCAGTACTAACATTTGGTTGATGCTCTTTTTGTTGTTTCTCATGTGTCAAATATATGTTTGTTGGCGCATACATTGAGCTTTTTTTTTTATTTGTCTTGATAGTTGATGTGTTTGCCGACGCCTCGCCACTGGTGCTCTCAGTGCTGGATGGATACAATGTTTGTATATTTGCATATGGTCAAACAGGGACAGGAAAGACGTTTACAATGGAGGGTACTGAGCAGAACAGGGGAGTCAATTATAGGACTCTAGAGCAATTGTTTAAAATTGCTAAAGAAAGGAGTGAAACATTTACGTACAGCATATCCGTTAGTGTTCTTGAAGTCTATAATGAACAAATCAGGGACTTGTTGGCTACATCTCCAACATCAAAGAAGTAAGCGAAGTAGTTCTGTACTCTGTACACATACAAATCCTTCGTAAACTTAAATGAGCTGACATTTGGTCCTTTACATGAGTTCACAGCATGAACTCAGTTTAGGCTCAATAATTTACTTTGCTTTCAGAATTGCATGAGAATACAATGTCCACTGAATTCTCATTTTTGGGCATTGTTTATTACAGGCTGGAAATAAAACAATCTTCTGAAGGGTCCCATCATGTTCCAGGGATTGTAGAAGCTAAAGTTGACAGCTTAAAGGATGTTTGGAATGTACTGCAGGCTGGAAGCAATGCTAGAGCAGTTGGATCCAATAATGTCAATGAACACAGCAGCCGATCTCACTGGTATTAAGCTATGTTATTTTCCTTCATTTTGCTGAACCAAGAGAAGACTTCTCATCAATGATTGACCATGTTAAATTAATTCTTTATTTGAATCAGTATGCTATGTGTAATGGTAAAAGCAAAGAATTTGATGAATGGCGAATGCACCAAGAGCAAGCTCTGTCTTGTGGATCTGGCAGGTAGTGAGAGGCTGGCCAAAACTGATGTGCAAGGGGAACGACTGAAGGAAGCTCAAAACATCAATCGATCCCTTTCTGCTCTTGGAGATGTCATATATGCTCTGGCGACTAAAAGTAGTCACATTCCATACAGGTTAGTACACTTCTTATTTTCTTCTATGTTTCTTCTATCAGACTTATTGTACTATAATGTAATGCAACATTTTCTGCTATTATTGGTTTCAGGAATTCTAAGTTGACCCATTTACTTCAAGATTCATTGGGTAAGTAAGGTTATAGATACTGAAAATTTGAGCATGCAGTTTGGTTCACTGTTTTTTGGAAGGATTTAGGATGAATTAATGGTTCTGGGCTTCTAGCATAATGTTTGAATCGTGGACTGCATAAATGGCAAATTTGGCCTAATTCTCGTAAGATGTTAAACATACAGCTTAAAACTTTCATGCATGTTATAGGAGGCGACTCCAAAACTTTGATGTTTGTGCAAATTAGCCCTTCAGAACAAGACTTGAGTGAGACATTGAGTTCACTGAATTTTGCCGCTCGAGTTCGAGGGATTGAGTTTGGCCCTGCAAAGAGGCAAATTGATACAAGTGAACTTCAAAAGATGAAAATGATGGTGAGTGTGAATTGGAGATTTACAATTGGTGCATTAAAATCTGATACAACACTGATTTTTTTTTTCTTTCTTTCCTCCTATGAAGCTTGATAAAGCAAGGCAGGAATCAAAATCTAAAGATGAATCTTTAAGGAAGGTAGAAGAGAACCTACAAAACCTAGAGAACAAGGCAAGAACCAAGGATCAGGTTTATAAAAACCTGCAAGAGAAGATTAAAGAACTTGAAGCCCAGCTTGAATTCAAGAACACCTTGCATAGCCAGTCGGAGAAGCAAGTCTCACAACTGTTAGACAGACTGAAGGGAAAGGAAGATATGTGCAATGGTCTACAACAAAAGGTCGCTTTTGACATAGCATCTACTATTGATATAGTTACATATGCTGCTGTTTTCCTTAAATTACCTCAACTTTATATCTCATGAAGGTCAAGGAACTGGATAACAAGCTCAGAGAGCGACAGCAGTCAGATTCTGCAGCTTTTCAACAGAAGGTTGGTGGTGGCTAGATACATTATGCAATTGTGAATTAAGTTATTTAACATAAAGATCCATAGAATTCATATTTGTAGAAGGTAGATTACCCATGTAATTGTACCTATAAAATTTCCCTAGGAGCTTCTAGGATATGGCTTGCATTTTTCCTATTTAATCAGTTGTATTATTAAAAAGGTAGCTGAAATGTGAAATACTTTTTTTGCTTTTTCAGGTTAAGGAACTTGAGAACAAGCTGAAAGAGCAAGTGCAAGAATCTGAATCTTATTCGATCACCCTTCAGCATAAGGTTCGTAAAGGATATATCAGAGGAAATGAGAGTTGGTATATACATATATACCTAGACTGATTGACATTTTCCTTCTCCTGTCCTTTTCTTTATCTATAGATTAAGGAGCTCGAGAGAAAATTGAAAGAGCAGGAACATGACTCTGAGACCTTGTTGCTTCACCAGAAGGTATTCTTTTATTGTCATTGCTTTTGCCTTTGATCTCTCTTTCCAGAATAACTATGTTTTCAGATTATCAGATTAAAATCGTTCCTATTATTTTGTAATTACTTTCTATTGCATGTTTGTTTTCTCAACTAAAAATTTCATGCATCTTGTATAATTGATCATCACACATTTGTAAGTTCTACTTGTGGCATTCAGTGACGAAAATGAATTTGCGTTGCATAATTAGTCATTTTTTTTATGGCAGATTAAGGAGCTGGAAGACAAGCTGAGAGAGCAAGAGAAACAGTTACAGAGCAAGCAAACTACTCATCATGATACTCCTGGTATCACAAGGGCTACGCCTAACGAACGAAAACCCTGTACAAGAGATGATGAATTCTTGAATGACAGTGAAGCTCACATTCTAAAGAGTTCAAACTCAATCAAGCGTCCATTAAGTCAGGGATCTACATTGCAAAAAGGAAATGATGTTTCTACTCATCATGATCAGATAAGAAAGAAAAGACTATCTAAAAATGGAGAAACAGAGAATAATATTGTCATGCATATGCAGGCTTCTTCCTATTATAACAGAAGTAGGAAATCTGACCCTCCAAGAATTGGAGTTATGAGAACAACAAAGCCAGTCTCAACTGCTGCTCAAGGGCCCCCCTTGACACACAAGAGAGTTATCAGAGATCAGGCACAAGGATTCAGGGAGAGGGATGCCAAGAAAAAGGTTTGGTGCTAGATTAATACTACACAACATCAACACCAGTCAAAAATTAAACTAAACGGTACATATGTGTAGTTCTTTGTGTGCAGTGTGCATGAAACCTACATTGTCAGTAGGTAATGAACCTGGCAAGACCATATGTATAATGGTTAGTGGAAAAAGTTGGCTAATGGATTATGATTGGCCTGTTGCTGAAATAGGAGCAAATTGAAAAAGACCATATGTACAATGATGGTCAGTTGAAAAAATTACCTAATAGATTATGATTGGCCTGTTGCTCAAATAGTAGCAAATTGTTTTCATTAGACTCCATTAATTATTGATTTGTTCATGGTTCAACTACCAGTTTTGACCATATTTTGGTAACCACCCTAGTTTTTATCTGACCCAGCCAGATTTGGTTCAAAAAGGGCCCTAAACATAAAGTACGAATTGTTGGCTGTTGGTGGATGGGCTAAGTCCCACAGGCAACTATAGTTTCATTAACACCTTTTTTTTTACCTCCCTAGGATCAAAAGTATCTACAATTGTTAACGTATTATTGACTACTAAAAAAATATTGCCTTTAGAGCTGCGGGACATCATCATTTTATTGTAATTTAGCCAAATTAAAAAAACACTATTCAAAATTGTTAATATAATATAATATATAATTATTTTCAATACGGAGTAGATATAAGAGTGCCGACTTTGTAAGAAGATAGAACTTTTTAACGTATATTTCTTGATGTAAAGAACTTGATTTTAAAATTTTATTTTAAGAAATTCAAGTTACTTGCCGTTTAAACCAACATATGTTGGTATATACCTTCATTTAATATTATATTAAAAAAAGATGTAATTTGGACTACATACAATGCTTTTTTGGGATTATTTATACAATAATTTTTTTAAACCACTAATATTTAGAGTCTATAAAGACAATAAAAAATTTTTAAATAATTAATTTAATGCAACTATATATGCAAACACGAAACATCGTTTAAACAAGAATAATATATGTCAATTGATCTCAACAATTATTAGTTTATACAATAAATTTTTTATTTCAAAAATTTATTTTTTTATGTCAACTTAATACATTTAGTGTTAATTTATACAAGATTCTTCTCAGTACATATAAAAACTTAATTGATCGGTATTTATAAAGCACCTCTCAAAGTTCTACTTATACTTTCTCAATTTGAAGAAAAAAAGGTGGCCAAATGGTTGGAGGAAGTAGCCCATTATTCCAACGGAAGGAATAATTTAGTTTACAAAGAAAAAAGAAAAAAATAAAGAAAAGAGAAAGCAAAGAGAAACTGCATGCAGTAGAGGCCAAAAAAGGAAATGATGAGATGGGTTGGTGGAAGGTGTGGGAGGAGGAGGTGGTGCTGTTGTTGTCATCTTGTTTTATGAATCCAAAGACTCACAAGAAGCCAAAAAATATGATGAAAACAGAGTGCATTTTTCTCGTTTTAGGGTATATCATATGACCATAGCATATCATATCATTATAGTGAAATCAGTTTAACATTTTAATTTACAGTTTTATCATTTTAATTTTTAAATTTGTCTAAAATACACTAATATATACTAATTTAATAACATAATACATCCACCATCCTCTGTATTGGTAATTTTTTATTAGTTTGATATCTCTATTTGCAGATTTTGGTCAGTCAACACATACTGATTCGCTATTTCATATCAAGTGTGCTAATAAGAATTTTAAAATTGTACGCGAATTCAATGCTAAAATGACAAAATCATAAGTTAAGATGTCAAACTGATAAAAAATAACAAGTATAGGGAGTTATAAATGTATTATGTTAATATATATATACAGTGTACTGCTATTGCTCTTCCATTTTTGAATACGTCATAACATAATAGAGTTACAGTTTCATTTTGGTGATGATGACTTGTCTGATTAGTTATTTGCCACTTAAGCCTCTTCTGATGCTTCTGATGATGATGATGGGAGAGCAGAGTGTGTGTGTTTCTTTGCAGTTTCCTTCATAGTCTTTGATCACATATTTGGCAATATTTTGTTCTCACCTCCATAACTCTCCTACCTATTTTTTGATCAATTCCTTCATTTTTGCAATTGAGTGAAGGAATCCCCAATCTCCATTCTCCTTTTCTTCCCTTTCCAAAATTTAATTTCAGCCATTTGATTAAGCAATCATCATATACAGTCAGAATTTTCTTTCTTTTTTGGTTGATTTTCATTAACATATATATGTATGATGATGTATGCCACAATATGGGCTACTTCTGACCAATAACTATCACTTTAACAAAAATGGGTTCCTTCAAAATAACATATAATTTGTATATATATATAAATTATAAAAATAATTAATTATGTTCGAACCGATTTATGTAACGATTAATCTTATAATATGATAAATCAGGGTATTAGAACATGATTATCCACTCAATAATTAGTAACTTCCCATATTAATCTTACTAAGAAGGTGAAAATGATGGTGAATGGTTACCTCCTCCATTATTTTACCTTACTTAGACCATCAATTTCAATTAGTTGACTTTACATATGAAATTAGAGATAGTTCTTAAGTCACAAGCATAATAATTAAGTAGTAGCTAGCCTCAAATCTTGAATTTGTGGACACGTTTTACTGTGTAGACACTATCTAAGTAGTTGAAAGGTGGGTCCAGAAATTGAGTACATAATGGGGCATCAAATAATAGGTGGCAGTATACACATATGTACAGAGGATGATGAGGAGCATGCACCCCATATATATATAGTTTCTGAATATATGTGTCATGAGCTTCTTGCAGGTCATGAGTTGAAGGGGAAAAAAAGGGACAGTTAACACAGCGCACAATCACTTACAAACAAAAGTTTTCTCCTAGTGGGAGTTGTCCTTCACGTTAATCACGCAACTTCATCTTCTCTTCAGTTACTTACAAAATCAGCCATCTCTTTCTCTCTGTCTTTAACAAGACAAAACTGACCTCTAATGACCATGTTTGTATCCTTAATTAATTGCTATATATATATATAGGAGTGTGTGTTTGTGCGTGTGCGTGTGTGTGTGCGAATTTTTAAATGGAAAAGGTTGAAAGTTCACGATCAAATCAAATTGGGGGGATAAAAGTAATACAAGGAATGTATACATATTTATAAACTATAGTTTTAGTTAGAAAAGTATATATAAAGAAAACTAACATGCAAATGATTGATGATTGCCTTAGCTTTTTAAATGAGTATGTAACTTTAGTGAACTTGTGTTTGCATTATTTAATTAGCTTTATGTTCTTGAAAGAGTAAAGAGAGATTTAGGTAAGAAAAAGCATCAACAAGACGCTAAAAGATGTGGGGTTAATCTTTTTTTTTTCTTTTTCTTTTTTGCTTTTGTTGCCTAAGTCATGGAAGTTGGTATATATATATATGTGTGTATGTGTGTGTAACAATAGAATGGCTTTTGTATAGAATAAGGAATGTTATGAGCTAGAGGTCTAGCTAGCTATAGAGAATGTACATATATAGTAGATGAGAACTAAAAAGGTCTGAAAACAAAAACATAGTCATGGTCATGGTCATGGTCATGCATGGTTCAGCAAGAAAAGAATACAAAATTGCTTCCACTATGGAACAAACTAACTTAATTTTTATGGAGATCTTGGCAACATAAATGAAAAGTTAAAAAGGACATAGAAGGAGGTCGGCCTTGTTGGCTGTTGCTACCATATGTATGAACATAGCGCACGTATATAGATGCTGGTGAATTATGTATATATATGTATAATAAGAGAAGGAAGGGGTTGCATTTAATCCACATTTCAAAAAGTGAATGAAATAATTAAACCAAGATTTGCATGCATATAAAAGCATTATTAAGGCACATTGTTTATTAACTTCATAATTAGGAGGACAAGAATGAGAAAGTAATTAATCAATTAATCTTTCTTTTTTTTTTAACTTTTCTTTTTCAAGATTGTGGAATTTTTTTTCTTTTTTTAGCACTTATACTATTAAAAGTAAGAGAAAGAATAATTAATAAAGAGATGTCAAATTCGAAATAATTGAGTGTTAAAAGAAACACTTTAAACCAATATATGATGGTTTAACTAGTAAAGGATTTGAATATTTTTAATTAAGATTTTAAGTTTAAATGTGCTGAAAAAGTTTTATCCTTCTTATATATACATCCAGAACAATTTAGAAATAATCGAAGTTCATATATAATTATTAAATGTGGATAATATTAAATATAAAAGATTAATTAGCTTTAAAATGTTAATTATGAGAATTTAAATTTGTAACTCAAAAATAGCAAAGGAAAAAAAAAAAGAGTTTTCACTTATTTACCGTCTCTAATATTTTTCAAATTATATTATTGTCTTAAATATTTAATTTGTCATTTGAAATTTCTAAAATTTTAATTTCGGACTCATTAAAATATTTTTATCTTTTTTAGTTTGAGAATTGCGGACCTATACAAACATACGTATTATGTTAGTATTTCACATTGTGTGTGTACAATTTAATATGTTAACGAACTTTCAGACTAAAAAAGACAACAAAATTAATGATATTAAAATTATAATCTTAAAAATTTCAAACAACAAATAAAATGTTGAAAACAACAGTAAAATGTAGTTAAAATGTTAAATACAATGATTAGAAATTACCCCATGTACCCCATATGTACGTCTCAAAGAGTCATAAACAAATCACAATGGGATGCTTTCAGTATATAGGAACAGCAATTTAGCAGGAAGAGAGGGCTCACAACCCAAGACCCGAAAAAGCTAAACAAAACATTGTTATTTTTGTATTCAAAAGAACGAACCCTAAGCTCTCTTTAGATGAGATGCCATGCCATGCCATCTCTCTCTCATTCATTCAAATGTTGACAGTAAAGTCTTTCCCATTCAATACACTTTCAAACCACCACTTTTTCAGACACCACCAAATCACACCACACTGCAACTAATTATTACCAAGAGCCTAAGCACTAACACATAAAGGAAAAATTACAAAAAATAAATAATAAATAATAATAATAATAAAAATAAACAAAGAAACAAAGCAAGCAGGCTAGGGCTTAACATTGCAGGCCTAAGCAAAAGAGAGGACCTTACACACACATACCCACCCACCAGCTGAGCTGCTGATACTGATCTAGTACTACTACTCTATGGCTGTTGTTTCATAGATTGACATTGTTTGTTCAGTAGCTGGGGAGCCTGCGACTCAGTTTTTTTCTGGGACAGAAAAGAGAGTGAGAGAGATAGATCGAGAGCAAGACAAACACAAAACTGAGACAGTGAGAGTTCTGGACAATGACTGAACATATATAACAACAAAATCAAGGATATATATAATTTATATATATGCCATTTAATATCAATCCAAAATCCATCACACAGATCCCAAAGAGATTATTGAGTAGATTGATAGACGAATACATCAAAACAAAAACAAACAAAAAAAAGAACTCTTCAAGAACCCAAGGAAAAAAAAATATATATACGTTAACAAGAAAAGAATTCATTACATAACAAACCAACTTAATAAGAATAAAAGCTTATTTTGTGTCTTCAGTCTTCTAGTTCTATTTCATCCAAATTCTATCCCTTTTTGTTCTTTGATTCAGAGATATATATGTATACGTAAAGACAAACCAATGCATATGCATATATAAATACCAGCTTCTTCGATTTTCATCTAAAGCTAGCTAAGCCTTTTTTATTACTGAACAACATATATAGTCTTTGCATCTTTATCGTAATGCGAAAAAGATAGATATATGATGATCACCACCACCACCACTATAGCAGCAACATCGATCATGAACTAAAATTAAAGCTATTTAATTGTTCAACATCGTAACTAAAATTGAAATACAAAATTAAACAAGAAGTTACTTTCTGCTTCTTTTTTTTTTCTTTTCACCCTCAACTTTCTAGTTGATCTTGCACCCAACTAAAGTAAATTAAAAGAAAGACAAACATATATCTAATGGGTTTTAGATAATTAATATTTTCATTTCTCTATATAATTTTTTTTTTTTTTTGCCTTTTTGTTAAGGTCTACCTCAATGATTTGATGATGTTGGCCTAGGGCAAACCATTATATTGATGCAAGTCATTCCACGCTTGAACCCCATTCCAGTTGGCAGCACCTGCTGTATTATCATTGCCATTGCTGTTACTATTGGTTGGAGTTGGATTCACTTGGCCGTAAGAGTTCCCAAAGAACCATTCCGTCGCTGTTTCACCTTCTTTTCTTGAATTACCGACGCCACTTACTTCTGGTTTTGAAATTTCAAGATTTTGAAATAAAATGGGCTGCGGCCTCTGTGCCTGGTTTTCGACGGTAACAGAAGAAACACTGTTATCTTTATGATCGTCTCCTCCAAAAAGCATAGCTAATCTTTGCTGCTGCAACTTCCAGTGCAAATCTTGGTTTATAGAACTTAAAGATTCAATTGAAGATGCAAGATTAGTGTGAACATTCATGGAACCACCACTACCCATATCTTGAATTGCACCGCTAAACCCACTAGTAACTGATGAAAGCGGGTAGCTAAACCCCATCAGAGAACCAACTGGAGAGCTGCCCGATGGGTCAAGGTTGAAACAAGGATTAGCAACACTAGCAGCAGCAGCTCCCGAAGTCGCAGAAATATCCCCAAATGAAGAAAACTGATTATAAAGGCCACTTGGAGAAGGGTTTAGTCTAGGAAATGATAAACCACCAAGATTAAAGTCCATGGCAGGAGATATACCGTGAAAAAACTTAAATCCACCGATCTCTGAAGACCCACTTGAGTCTTTTGAATCACCCGAGAGTCTTGAAGATGACTTCATCTTCTTATTTTTCCTACAGCCACCACCGATCGGAACGTTGCGCAAAGCTCCTCCTTTAGTCCAGTACCTTCTACAAGTCTTGCAAAAATGTCTAGGCTGTGTAAGACTGTAATTGTTATAGTAACAGAATTTTGTGTTTGGTGAGTCACATCTCGGACACTTCAAGGCTTGCTCTTGTGGCCTTGCTGCTGCTGCTGCTGATGATGATGATGTTTTCCGGTTACCGGAGCTTTGATTGTCTTCTTTGTTTGTAGCTTGCTTTCCCTGAAGATTATTAGGGGACATCATGGGGTGAAAAAAAGAGAGCAAAAGAAATAGGTTTTTGGGGGTTATGGGCAGTTCAAGTACTTGGGTTTCCTTTTGCAGAGGAAAAGATATATATACTTAATTGAATGATTTCATGCATGGAGTAGAGAAAGATGTAGAAGTAGGTTCTTGTGATATTCATCAAGAGAGGGGTTTTTTTTTTTCCTTTTTTTCTCTTTTGTAATGGGGAAAAAACAGATTGTACTATAAGTAGCTGATCATTTTAGAGGTTAGATCTGATGGAATAAATAAGAATACATGAGAAAGAGGAGATAGATAAAAAAGATAGAGTTGATGATCTCACAAGAAGAAAGAAAAATTAAGGGTGTATATATATAGATATATATATATATAAATAAGTGTCAAGACAAGAAAACAAATGATATGAAAGAATAGAGAAATCCACACCTACATATTCAAAACAATTAGATAGGAATTGATGTGTCATGAGGAGATAAGGAAATTGGGAATTCACTTTTTATTCATATTCCTTGGTCCCTTATATTTTTTTCATTAACAAAGGTATACACACATATAGACAAATTTTAAAAGGATAATAATTAATTATACACATATATATGTTTTTATATACACATATAAAAACATATATACAAATTCATATTTGATAATAATTAATTTTAAAATGAGGTTTTTCTTTTTTTTATTTAAGCTATTACTGAAACTATTATTTACTGAATTCTAACTAATCAATTCATTTAAGATAGGATTATATAAAAGGTAAAAATCAATCAACTATTAATATTATGCAATTGTATATATCACAATTTAAATTTGAGATATTATTTAAATAAAAATAATTTTTATTAGTTAATTTCATTGATTGTTGATGGCAAATGAGTCTTTTTATTTAAAAAAGTGTACATATAAAAATTTTATACATAGCAAAAATAAGTGTGTAATCATTAAACATAAGATGCCTTTTACATTATAAACAATATACAAGTTAGTTTTTTTACGCCAATGAGCTCTAGACTATGAGGGTCTCAGGTTTAAACCTCGCAACACCTATCAAGATTTAATTTTAAATTTCACTGTAAAGGGTTGATGGGATCCATTTATATGGTATTTCATTTTAGATAGTAAGTACGTCTCTTCTTTTCTAACACTAACAACTAACTAGTTGTAGTTTTATAGATCTTAACAAGCAACACGGTTCAAAAAAGTTCAGTTTTTTATTTCCTGTTTTTTTATTTTTATTTTAATTTTAATAATTACTATATTAATTAAGTTATATATTACTTAATACATTATTTTAATATTATAATTATGTAATATATTATTTTATTTTTATATGTTATTTTAATATTATAATTATCATAATATATTATTTAATATTTAATTTAATATATTAAAAAATATTAAAAATAAAGAATATAGTGTTAATCTAATAAAAAATTTATTTAAAGTTCTTTACACAGATAAAACGAAACAAAAAGCACTAGATGGTGTTTTAGTATATTGCATCCATGATTCGTACGATAAGGTTCATAATCATAAATAATGGATAAATCCCATTTATAAGGTTGATGTGATTTGATAGAATGTAGGCTATATATATATACAAGTGAATTAAATAAGAGCAGCAATGACAGAATTGAGTAGCTAGGGAGCAGGGAGAGTTGTAGCATGGAATGGGGCTGGGGAGGGAGAGGAAGAGCGAGAGGGTGGCAGCAGAAAGAACAGCAGCTAGCAGTGGGTAGTGGGGCGGGTCTGCAGCTCTTGCCAGCCATGGCAGCAGCCTTGTCTGTTACTTCCCATGTAATGTCCCTTTTATTATCCCCACACTTAGCTCTCTCTCACTTTACACTATCTCCATCCATATACAAACTTCACACGTTTTCGTATACCCTTTCTCTATTTAAGACCTTGACAGTGTATTTATCTTGCTAGTCACTTGTGTAGCCGTTATTAAGTGTGTCATTTCTATTTTTTATTATTTCATTTTGTTTATCTTTTAAGAAATAGACAGATATAACTTAGCTTTTCCACACAATGGTAACTTACTTTTCTGGATGCTTTCACTGAAAAATATTGATTTTGATAAATTTCTAATTTGGTCCCACTGGAAGTTGGACTAACTAAAAAAATTATTCTTACTTAAGTATATTTAGAATTTGAGTTGTGATATATACAATTACGTTATATTAGTTGTTAAGAGATTTTTATTATTTTTATAATATTACTCAGATAAAATCAGATTAATTAGAGTTTAACTAACTCTAAATACCGATGGTTTAACTCTAAATACCAATGGTTTAAACCAAAAATACTTCTTTTATCCATTAAAGTTGAATAATTTATTTACATTAAAAAAATAGATCTATTGGTATAAAAAAATTAATATTTACATTTTTTATAAATTTGTATTAACTTTAAAATTTGATTACAATATTCTAATTTTGCCTATTGTTTATAGTTTTAACACAGTATTTTTTTTTTTCAAAATGAAAAATACACGCATGCTATCTAAAATGGGTTTTTCTTAAAGTGGTCGTGTATGAATTTTTTTTATCAATTTTGGTAAAAATATAAATGGTACTAAAATTATAAATAATTAATCATAAATTTGCACATTGTGTGTAAACTCTAAATTAATAGATATTTTATTTAATTATTTTAAAATATAAATAACATAAATAATTTAAATATATTAATTAAATAATTTCAATAAAATAACGAGAACAAGTAGAAATCAAAGATAACATTAATCTAAAAGAAAAATTGATACTCTTTATTTGTATAAAAGAAAAAAAAAAAGAAATTTATAATAGAATAGAAAAGAAATATTTGTGGTGGAATAAAAAAGAAGTGTTATAAGTGAAGTAAAAGGCAATAATTTATTAAAAATTAAATATTTTATGAATTTTTTAAAAAATATATTGTAAATTTTAATAATTTAATATATAAACCTTTATAGACGAATGCATATACGGAGGGATCTCGTCAAAATTTGAGCTCAATAAATTTAGAGGTTTAGCAAATTATATATATATTATTAAATTTTAAAGGTAAAATAATTTTATAAAAAATTGTAAACATCAATACCAATATTGTTACTTGAAGTGAATTAATTGAGTGAAATTATACTGAGATCCAACGGTTAAAAACCAGATAGATACATATAATGACAAAATTATAAGAAGAGAGGGTAGGCATAGCTAGCCCTGGACCTGACGATACATATATGTATCAATATGGTGTGTGTAAGTAAGAGATGCAGAGATGAAAGTACAAGTGAAGAGAGCCTTAATGCTGGAAAGATACCCATATGAAGCAAGCAGTGCTGCAACAGTACTGGTTTAAACGGTGAGGGATGCAATCTTCTTTTTTTTTTTTTTGTCTTATTTTAGCTCTGTGAACCCGAAAATATAATTTAGTCCTCTCTGATCGATGATGATAGGTTGAGACTACTTGAGATAGATACACTGAATTCCTTTTCTTTCTTTTTCATGTACATACATTATATAGCTATTTTCTGTTTTTATCTTTTGTTTTTCTCCCATCTCACTTGCGTCCACAAGTATACAGTTACACAGGAAAGTACCATGAACGTAGCTTCTGCCATAACCATTACCATAAGCAAACTTAGATATTTTAATAATTTGTAGAAACTTGTATTGCACTAGTCTAATTAGTTTCTCACTAAGCAAGATAAAATAATGATAGTATCATCTATTGATTTAAACGTAAAGTTGTCATGGTTTTATGAAGAAATGTATTTTGTTCCTGATTTTCTGTATGTTTTGTATAATTACAAAAAAAATAAAAAATTTAAATTTTTTTAAATAAAATTTTGAACTCAAATTTTATATCCAGGTTAATAGACATTGAAAAAATTTTGTTCTTTAACAGAATCCAACCAACTCAATTCGAATTAGTCAAAACCTTATAACTATCAGAATTGTTATATTAAAGTATTGATATTTTTTTTTATTTGTATAGTGAGAACATTATCGAGCTAATTTATGTGTTAATTGAGACTATTTTTTTTTTGGAATCAATATATATATATATAATTTGATGTATTAAAAAATAAAATTTTAAAATGCCATTTACCTTAATCTTAATTTTTTTAATAATTCCATTTAGAGGCTAATAAAAAGTAATTTATTATAGTTAATATGTGCAATTAAGTGTAATCTAATAGCTTATAATTGATTATTGGTCAAATTCAAAATTCAAAGGTTTTCTTCATTTCAAAAAAATGGAAGGAAACAATTCTACACTTAGTTTAGACAAAACTAGAGTCAAGAGGGACTCAAAGTGCTAGTTGTGGTCAACAGTTTAAGTGATTTTGCACGCATTTGGCGGAGACAAGCTTTAGAAACAGAAGAAGTGGTGTGGAAAGGGCAGCGGTGATCATGGGCATGGCCATCATCGCTTGCTGGTGAATGGAGTCTGAAATGACTGTGTCACGTGAATTCATCATGGTCTTACAGCATATGTTCTCCTATACTATATATGTATACTCACTTTTCTTCTCCAGTTATACCATTAATAATGATCTTTAATTTTCTAGTACCAATTCAAAAAAAAAAAAAAAAAATATTTTAACAGTATAAGGGTAAATTTAGTTTCAACGAGAAATTCATCTTAAATTTAAAAATTTAAATGTAATGAGATATAAATACACATTTATAAATTTTTTATTAAAAAAAAATCATATAATCTAAATATATTAACGTACTATATGATTTGGTATACTTTTTCTCATGAACTATAAAGTATAAGGAATATGAAGAAAATTATATATATATACAATTCACAATTTTTAGAAAATGTTAATAATTAAAAATTCAATTAGATTTGAGATTCTATTAGCCTTAATACAAAATATCCTGCTTTAATTTGGAAAGACCAAGCATTTAAATCAAGGTGTAAAAGTTAGAAAAGTTTCACAATTAAATCTTTTATTCATTTAAGAATGTATTATTAATTAGAACGAATAAAACCAATAACATTAGAAGAATCAGCTGATGGGGTTGTATTCATTTTTCAAATTCGAACTTAAAATTAAAAAACAAAATGCTGTATAAACTTAAAATTAACAATCGCACTTTTTTTTTTTTTTTTTGCCATTAAGACTGTATCTGTGGAGTTTTGCTTAATGCTGCGTAGGTATGAGCCGGGGGCATTGCCCTCTCCATCTTAAATTCTCAATCAATCCTTTTTGTAAATAAACAGTTAAGAGCTACGGCATAATAAATAAAACAGTTAAGAGTAACATTTTTAGTAAATACCGTTGGAGTAACATTGAAAGCAAATACGTTTCCTTTTTCAATGATTTCACATTACTTCAATTGCTGTGGATCATAATGCAAGCATTTGCACATGTGTGGACAGTGCCATGCATAGTACAGAAGATAAATTCAGAAATGTAGAAAGAAAAAAATGATAAATATGAGAATTATTTCCATAACTTTCTAATTGAATTGAGTTTTATTTACATCAAATCTAACTAATTCCTATATATTACAACATATATTAGTACTTTAGCACTAAATCCAGGCCTGAATTGAATATAAAGCCTCCAATAAATAAGTTAGGTATTTTACTTAATTTAATAATTCTTAAATTGATAATAAATATACTTAGGAATTTTACATTATTTCACTCCATCTAACTATTCCGATTCGATTTGCCTCTGGCTGAGATGCATTTACCTCATCTCAAAATATATATGCTTTAAATAAAAATAATCATTAAACTACTTACTTTATGGAAATATTTTTACATAGTTAAAATACAACGAATTAGTTGTTTAAAGACTTTTATCACTCTTGTGGTTCTGCCCGGGTTGAACTGAATTAGTTAGAGTCCAGTGAATTCTGAATACCGTGGTTAAAAAAAAAACAATGAATTAGACATTGAATTTATCCATATAACTAGTTTATTGATTCTATAAATAGTGATACACCATAATTTAAAAATTATTTTCATGAATATTCAATTACATATAAGATGAATTTTCAACTTGATTAAATAATTTAACAAACTAATTTATGTTCAATCACATGTAAGATGAATTTTCAACTTGATTAAATAATTTACAAACTAATTTTAGCTTAACATTATCCAAAATCGTAACTAGTCGTTCAACAGCATTTTAGGAGGCACAACAAAATAATAACATTTTATTCAAACCTGATTATCATAGGGATTAAAATTAATCACAATTAATTTAATAAAATTTAATAACTAACTAAAATTATTAACATTGGAAAACAATTTTAAACCTTTAAACAAATATATTATCCAAATTATCTAAATTTGAACTTTAATTAATTTAATTTAATCAAAATATAACTATAAACACGATAAAAATATTGCAACTACTAATTTAATTATGAAAGCATCATTAATTCTGAGCACCCTCTATAGCTAGGAAGAAGAACCTAACAAAAACAAGAGCAGTACCGACCAAAGCCGTTAAGGAAGATCTAAATGAAACCAGGAACATAAACGTGGAGAGCCGCAAAAGATATACCATTTTCTGAGCAAACCAGCTCATTACAGATGGACATATATAAATATAAACTTCTCAAACACAAGACAGAGGAACATGTGAGAGGGGTGGCTGGATTCCCGTGATGAGACCAAACCTAAACTTAACCAAACAAAATAATTACATGTAAAATCCCATATTAACACATACATATCGTACATTACCAATATTGTTTCATTTGCCATGTCTCTAACGTTACATGTGCTCACGGGCCTCTCCTCCTCTTCTAACTAACTTCATCATCTCCCCTCCACCAAAATTCATCATGAGAGATTTACAGTTACAGTTGATTCCGTATTGAAAACTTTCGCGACGTTTCTGCATTTCAAGATGCAAGTTTAACTAAAATATGTGAAAGAAAAAGTCATAGTTCGCTTAATTATAATGCTGAAAGCTATACATGCATATACCAAATTAGTTTTGATGGTGTCGAGATGAGCAGTCCAGTGGTGTTATATATATTTCCTTCTAAGGCTTTTCGATTTTTAGTTTTCCCCTCCCCGTCCATACTTAAAAGTTAAAAGTTTGATCCTTAACCCCTCATTCTCCGTCCCATATGATACTAAAACCCTCGTTCTTCAATATAAATGTATGTATCTATATATATAAAATTATAACTATCAAATTAATACTTTTTTAATTATAGTCATTGATGCATATTATGAGTATTGATACACAAAAATAATCAATGATTGTAATTAAATAAAAATTAATCCAATGGTAATTTTATTTGTATGAATACAAACATTCGTACCGTAGGAAGAGCCAATTTTTTTTAAGTACACAATAAGTTCTGTTGAATGTAATATTATTGGTTGAAATATAAATTTATTTAGGCAAAACATATCCTAAGACCCATAAACTTGTCAGCTTTTTAGCTTTACTCTAAAGTTTTATTTTATATATTTAGGTCTTTGAACTTAATGGGTTTGAAGTTTTAAACCCTTCTGTTAATTTTTTATCAAAAATTGTTTCCTTTTGGTTTCTGAAGTTTTATATTTCTAACATTCATACCATTTGTTGTCTTTTAATACTTATATCACTTTTAAAATTTTTTTATTTGTAAAAAATAAAGTTACTTATTTTAATTTCTAATATTTTAAATTAAAAATATAAATTTATATACATTTTTAAATCATTTTAAATTTTAAAAATAAATAAATAAGTTAATGTTAAGATAAAAAAAATTATAATAAAACTACTATTTTTCAAAATAAAATATTATATTTTTAAAATAAAATATTATGATAAAAAAGAATACCATAATTAAAAGAGATTATGATAAAAAATTATTTTATAATTCTTCAAAATTTAAATTTTATATTTTTGATAGATTTTTAGATTTTTTGTTTAAAATTTAATTAAATTATTGTGAATAATTTTTTATGATATAACTTTTATAAATAGTGGATATCAATGTATCCATGTACATCACCAAAAAATGGTGATAAATTTTCCAACCAACTCAAATTTTTTATAACCTTTATCTTAACCTTAATTTTTTTATTATGCTTTTTGGATTTATGAAAAAAATTTATATTATAAAAATTTATTCACAATAATTTAAAATATTGTAAAAAAAGTAGCATTATTATAATTTTTTTATTTTAGCATTAACTTGTTTGTTTATTTTTAAAATTTAAAATTTAAAATTATTTAAATATATATATATATATAATAATTTATAATATTAGAAATTAAAATAAGTAAATTTATTTTTAACATGTGAAAAAATTTTAAAAATGATATAAGTGTTAAAAAGTAAACAATGGTATAAATGCAAGAAATATAAAATTTCAGGAATTAAAAGAAAATAATTTATATTAAAAAATTGACAAAAAAATTTTAAATTTTAAATCTGTGAAATTTAAGGGTCTACATATATAAAACAGAATTTTAGAGGACTTAAATTTAAAAAACTGATAAATCTAGAAGAATCATAATAAATTTTGCCATTTATTTATTACTATGGTATAAAACAATCAAATATTCATCAGGAGTTTAAAAGTTGAAGTGGAATTACATTAGGTGTGGGGCAAGTCATTTGAGGAGCGGTGGTGCAGCTGGAAAGCTAGAGCTACGTATAGTTTCGGTTTTCAATGTGCATACAGCTTACGTAAAGATTTAGCTTTGGGATGGAGGCCGTTTTGTGTTCAGGTCTCAGCAGGCCTCTTTACCCTCTTAGTAGTGACCCATGGTACAAGTCATGCCCTGCATTTTGTTCATGGGCTTGCTTCCATCCATACAAATTATTTTTTATTTTTTTATTTATTTTTTCTAACAGAGTTTCACTATTTACACTGATTTGTATATTTTGATTAATTGCTCAATTGATAAGAGTAGAATCATAAAAATGGTAAAAAAATTTTAATAATTAATTCAACGTAACTGTATACGTCAGAATTCAACGTCTATTAGTTGATTCCAAATGTAAAGATTTAATATATTCATGTAACATTTGTATTAAATAAGCAATGTAGCTGTTAAAATTCTCCTCCCTTATATTCTATAGCTTGTCAAAGTGTGAGAACACATGTTTTTGTATTCGAATTAATTGGATTTTACAATCTCCATAGTAATATCAATTTTTTTTTTAATTTCGTATGAAACCCAATTTAAGAGTTGACAAATACAGTAAATACAAAAAAGAAATAATTACTGAATTATATATATTATTTATTGGTGAAATTACTGAATTATATATAGCTATCACTGGTCACTACTATAGCATTGTTGTGTTGTTTTGGTTTACTGGCGGGACAATAATTTCTGGGAGTTGTCTACCTTGTCCATAATATGATAGTGAAAATTAATTGTTTGTTTTGGAAATTATCAGTATATATGTAGCTATAACAATTTAAACAAACCACAACCTATATATATCTTTTGCAGAATTAGATACCAAACAACAAAAGCAGCACCCATGATTAGTACGTATGTCACTAATTTCAGAAACAACCTACTGACAGGTTTATATAGAAATAATTAATTTCGTATCATATATAAATATATAGTTGTTGAAGAGTTATATAATGTATATGGCAAAAAAAAAAAAAAAAAAAAAAAAAAGTAATATAATGTATTTATATTATATTGTCAGAAGAAGAGTAGTAATATGAAACAATATATAGTTAGCACCTGCTCGCTCTTTAATATAGTTCGTCAAATTAAATGTTATATCACTGTGTCACCTATTGAAAAAATTAATAAGCATAATATTCATCGATAGATGCCAAAAATAAATTATATAGATGATGATTAAATTTTATGTTTAATTATAATTTGTATACAAATTTTTAATTTTTATCTTTTTAGTTATTAAATTTCTATTTAGATTTCATGAGTAATTTTTATAATATTTTTTTATCTATAAATTATTTAGCATCATTATTTTGGTCCAAAACTTGAAGATAGCGTATAAATAAATTTATATTTTTTTATATTTAAATAAAAATTAATTAAAAAATTAAAAACTATCTTAGAGGATGAATACCTTATTTTTTAATTAAAAAATTAAAAACTATCTTAAAAGATAAATACCTTATTTTTTGAAAACTGTAAAGATATTATTCAATTAAACAAGAAGGCAATGTTAATATTTGTCTTTATTTTTAATTTTTTACATAATAAACTCTAAATTAGTAAAATATTTGTATATTATATTATTATTAAATAATTTTTAAATACATATCTGTTACAATCCAAATTCTGAAGTCATGACCGACGCTAGGGAACGAAAATTCATAAGAATTCGGAATCCGTAGCAAACCTTAAAATAAAATAAAAAACCACAACAAATAAAACCATAAATATGCCTCAGAATTAAAACTTTGAATAATATAAAGAAAACTTCATATCATAACATAATAAAATATTCTCAAACAATTATTCAAATACAGAATCTCAGTTAAAAACAACAGCAAATACTACAATCAGATGTATTACTACTGCAGCGTCTAATAAAATACAAGAAAAGTGATAGTTCAAATTTTGCATAAGTTAGCCAGGGAAGAAAGAGTCCGGTGAAGAGTACTACTAGGAGAGGTTTGACGAGAAGAATCATGAAAAATAATTGAGGGGGGTCAGACCTCATTGAGTGAATCATTATTATATATATGCATGTAACCTAATGCACGTACATATAAGCATCAATAATAATATTTATATATTTACATTTATATAAATATACATACAACTCACACAAATTCTTGAAAATATTTTTCGTATTTTATTTTACTAGAGGATCGAAGCAGAACTTTAAAAGTTTGCATCCTCGAATCACATAATCCTTACTGGCCATCAGACTTACTTAGTTTCAATAACATTATCTTATCCAATAATAGGTGGACTGGCCCCGAGACCCTGAAAGGTCCATCGAGCTACAACAGTTCGCATGACCGGCCTCGAGATCCTGAAAGATCCATCAGTCACGCCTATCAACAATATCTCCACAATCCAGATATTTCATATTTCAAATCATAAATTCCACAATATTATTCAAATATCAACCCTAGCATTCTAACGTACCAGTGCGCACACAGTCCTAGTGTAGCCCACTAGGTAGCACATTCTACGACTATTCTCTAAAATATTTTATTTCAAATAATTAAATAATCCATCATAAATATACGCATCCATATTGCGAAATTTGAATTTGCATTTAAACATTCTTATGAAAACATATATATGCATGTATAATCATATTCATGAAATATAAATGTATGCATATATAAAATCATAATAAATAATAATAAATTCATATTTATTTGAAATATGGATGTCAAATCATGAATTCTATATGTCATGCATACATATAGTAATAACTCACAGGTGTGCGTTCCTCTATTATGGTTCGGCTGGTTCGGTCCTGAAAGCCTAACTCGCGGTGCAGCTAAAAGAAAAATAATAATAAATAAATAATTAGAAATAAATTCCTAATTTTATACTTTAGATATTTCTAAAGAACAACTCGATTTAGGACCCGACTTGACTAAGACTCAAAATCTAGGACCGACCCGATATCACATTTTATGAGAAATTTACTAAAAATTTGGCAGAGTCTCCTTTGCAAAATGGACATCTCTCTGCTAAAAGTAGAGTTGTTCTTGTACGCAAAGACACTTCTAAAATATTCGCAGATCAATTTCTCTGGTTGGACCCCCGAACTACAATTATTGCCCAACCGAGAACCAACACAATTCGCAATCAATAAAATAATATAAATTCCATTATTAAAATATAATCTTTCAAATTCTGCAATTAAATAGCATTAATTACAACTAATTATTTAAATTGCTAAAATATATAATGAAAATAACCGAAAACTCATTTAAGCTTAAAAATAATAGATAAAATTATTATTCATATATTTTTCCGGAATTTACTAATAATTAGCTAAAATAGAAAATAATTCATAAAAATTATTTTAATACAATTTATTACTCAAAAATTTTCCAAAACATAATAATTAACAATAATTTTAACTAAAATATAAAAATTACTAATTTAAACTAATTTTTCCAAAAATTCATTTTTCATATAAACATAAAAAATTCATAATAAAAATTCTACACATAATTTCAATAAACTTTCTTCACAAAGTATAATCTACATAATTAATAGAATTTATTAAAAATAATAATTGTTTTCGAGCTTGGAACAATACCAGGAACAATAACTCTAAGCTTGGAATAGTGAAATTTTGAAAACTATCTCGAAAATTGAATCTAAATACATTTTTGGAAAGCTCATAATATCTAGATCAACATTTGTAACTACACTTAATCCATATTCTAACTAAAAAATAACCAATATTCAAAAATAGGTAAATTCAATTTACCTAAATTTAGAGATGTTAGAGGCTCGGATCGGATGAGTTCTTTGAAGGAAAACGAAGCCCACTTTGAGACGAAGAAAATGAGCTATCAAACTTGGCCAAAGGACACTAGAATAGTCGCCAGCAAGGGGAAGAAATTCCAGCTAAAAAATTGAACCGAAGAGAAGAGAGGGAAAGACTTCGCCGGAGCTGGGGATGTCATCGACTTGCTGGAGGAGGACGACGGTGCTATGATGTGGATGACGAACGGTGGCGTGGTGGCTCAAGTGGTCTGGTTTCGATGGAAGAAAGAATAAGAAGAAGAAAAAGAAGAAGAAAAAGAAAAGAAAAAAAAACGATTCTGCCTTTTTTTTAACAAAAAATAATAATAATAACTTTAAAATAATAGTAAAAAAATAAATAATAATTTTAAAATAATAAATTCTCAAATTTTTATTATTTCCTCCCAAACACACATATATATATTTACACACTTAATTTTTTTTAAAGTGTATTAAAATATATTAAGTCAATAATGTTAAAATAATATTTGACACAAGAACTTCAAACTTAATTTCACTAATAATCAAATATCATAAATCAATAAAAATAAAAAAAATTATTAACACTGCAAATCCCAAAATTTAATTTTATAATTTATAAAAAAATTCAGGTTATAACAATTTTTCCCCCTTACAAAAATTCGTCCTCGAATTTTAAATAAAGAACTGAAAATAAGAATTCACTGAGGAAAGAGGTAAGGATATGCCACCCGTATCTCAGCCTCAGACTCTCAGGTGTGCTCCTCCACATTGTTGTTCCTCCACAATACTTTGACCATTGAAATTTGCTTCGAATGTAGCTAGCGAATTTGATAATCAACAATCGCAACTGGTACTTCCTCGTACGTCAGATCTTCATTCACTTCCACGCTCTAAGGCTGCAACACGTGCGAAGGATATGAAATATACTACCTGAGCATTAAAATGTAAAACACTGGATACACTTGTGAGAAATTCGGGGGCAAAGCCAAATGATAGGCAACCATGCAAACTCTCTCCAGAATCTCGAAAGGTCCAGTGTATCTCAGTGCCAACTTTCCCTTCTTGCCAAATCTCATAACACCTTTCATAGGTGACACCTTCAAGAATACATAGTCCCCAACCTGAAATTCCACATTTTGCGCTTCGGATTTGCATAAATCTTCTATCTACTAGCTACTATTTCTAATCTACTTCTAATCAAAGTGACTTTCTCGAATTCATCCTTAATAATTTATGGTCCAGTTAGCTCTTTTTCCCCAACTTTGTCCCAACACAAAGGGGACCTACCCTTCCTTCCATATAAGGCTTCATACGGTGCCATCTTAATACTTCTATGGTAGCTATTATTGTAAGCAAACTCTACCAGTGGTAGATGATCATTCCAACTACCTCCAAGATCCATTACATACATTCTCAACATATCCTCAAGTGTATGGATCGTCCTCTAAGATTGACCATCAGTGTGAGGGTAAAAAGTAGTATTGAAATCAAGTCTGGTGCCCATTACTTCTTACAACTTCTGCCAAAATCGAGAGGTAAACATAGAACCTCTATCAAATACAATGGAAATAGGCACTCCATGAAGGCACACAATATGCTTGACGTATAGCTTAGCCAACTTAGCCATAAGATAAATAGCTTTAACTGGCGGAAAATAAGCTGATTTGGTTAACCTATCCACTATCACACAGATGGAATCATATCCATTTCTTGAACGAGGCAACTGTGTCACAAAATCCATAGTGACTCTTTCCCATTTCCACTCAGGAATCAAAAGAGGTTGAAGCTTCCCAAAAGGCTTCTAATGCTCAGCTTTCACTTGCTGACAAGTCAAACACTTAGAGACAAACACTGCTACATCCTTCTTCATTCCATCCCACCAATAAAGATCCTTTATGCTATGGTACATCTTAGTAGCACCTGGATGTACATTGTAGGCTGCATAGTGAGCCTCTTCTAGGATCTCTTCTCTTAAATTATCCACATCAGGAACACACAATCTTCCACTGATCCATAAAACACCTTCATTATCAAGGTTGAAATCATTAAATTTCCCTACACAAATCTTCTCCACAAGCTCTACTGGAACAGGATCTCGGCTCTGAGTTGCTTGATCCTATCCCTCAACACTAATTTGATTTTGAACTAAGCTAGCAATCCACCTGATCTACTTATCTTCATCATCAATCCTTGATCCACTAACTTATGTAACTCTTGAATCAAAGGTCTTCTCTCCATACTAATGTGAGCAAGACTACCCGAGGACTTTTTACTTAAGGCATCTGCTACCACATTAGCCTTGCATAGATGGTACAAAATATCACAGTCATAATCCTTCAGAAGTTCCAACCATCTTCTTTGCCTCAAGTTCAAATCTCTTTGCTGAAAGATATAATTCAAACTCTTGTGATTAGTTAAATTTCACATGTTACTTCATACAAATAATAAATTTCACATGTTACTTCATACAAATAATAAATTTCACATGTTACTTCATACAAATAATAAATTTCACATGTTACTTCATACAAATAATGCCTCCAAATCTTGAGAGCAAAGATCACTGTAGCTGTCTTTAGGTCGTGAGTAGGATAATTTTGTTCATGCTTCTTTAATTTTCTGGAAGCATAAGCTACTACCCTACCATTCTGCATTAACACACAACCTAGGCCAACCCTAGAAGCATCATAATATACAGTGAACTCGTCTTCTCCATTAGGCAAAGTTAACTTGTCTTCTCCATTAAGCAAAGTTAACACTGGAGTTGTGGTCAACTTCTCCTTCAGTAGCTCAAAACTGTTCTTATAAGCCTCTGACCACACGAACTTCATATTCTTCTAAGTTAGGCAGGTCATAGGTGTTGTAATCCTCGAGAAATTCTGAACAAATCTTCTACAATACCTTGCCAAACCCAAGAAACTTTGAATCTCAGTGATTGATGTAGGTCTAGGCCATTCAAATACTGCCTCTATCTTCTGTGGATCAACTTGAATACCATCTTTAGACACTACATGCCCAAGGAATGCTACACTCTCCAACCAGAAATTACACTTTGAGAATTTAGCATAAAGCTGATGTTCTCTCAGTGTCTGTAGCACTGTCCTCAAGTGATATACATGCTCTTCCATACTCTTCGAATACACCAGTCTATCATCAATGAACACCACTATAAACTGATCCATAAATGGTTTGAACACTCTGTTCATCAGATCCATGAAAGCAGCTAGTGCATTAGTTAACCCGAAGGACATCACCAGAAACTCATAGTGGCCATATCTAGTACGGAATGCCGTTTTAGGAATGTCGACTTCACTAATCCATAACTGATGGTAACCCGACCTCAAGTTGATCTTGGAGAAGAACTGTGCACCCTAAAGTTGGTCATACAAATAATCTATCCTTGGAAGAGGATACTTATTCTTAACTATCATCTTGTTCAGCTCTCTATAATCGATGCACAATCTAAGTGTACTGTCCTTCTTCTTCACAAACAGGATTGTTGCACCCCAAGGAGAAGTACTGGGTCTAATGAAACTCTTGTCCAGCAAATCTTGCAACTGCTCCTTTAACTCTTTCAACTCTACTATAGCCATCCTATAAGGTGGCACAGAGATAGGAGTTGTGTCTGGGACCACATCAATATCGAATTCAATCTTCCTATGGGGTGGTAAACCTGGCAACTCATCAGGAAAGAAATCTGGAAACTCACATGCTACTGAAACATCTGAGATGGATGTCTTCTCCATTATAGTATCCCTGACTTCCTTTTCTTAACATCTTCCTAGCCGTGATGGCAGAGATAAAATTTTGAGGTGCATAACTCTTGTCGCCCACAAACTTAAATTTTTCATCATTCAAAATTCTGAAAATCATCTCTTTACTCTGACAATCACCAGTGGTATAATGCTTAGACAACCAATCCATTCCAAGGATCACATCGAAATCCATCACATCCAACAACATTAAGTCCACTAACAATTCTCTTCCTTCTACCAACACCAAACACCCAAGAAGCACAATATCAGTGTCCAATGAATCACTTAGAGGTGTGGCTACCGATAAAGGAACTGCCATTCTCGCGGTTTGCCAACCTGGCTTCGACCCAAAAATAGGGGACACAAAAGAATGAGTAGCACCCAGATCAAGCATGACTCTAGCATCAAAGAAACATACTAGGAGTGTACCTACGACAATGACATTGGATGCCTGAGCATCCTGTTAGGTGAAAGTGAAGACTCTAGCCTGTCCTCTACCTCCTTGCTGGCTGGTAGAAGCCTGACCAAAGCCTCTCACACTACCTCTGCCTCCTCTGCTTTGCCTCTGCTAGGCCATAAACTGTTAGGTACTTTGATAGGGAGCTGGTGGTGGCTGATAGGGAGCTGGAGCTGCACTAGTAGTGGAATGCTGTAGAAACTGCTGAAAGCCTGAGTAAGGACACACTTTGGAAAAATGTCCCGTCTGTTCGCACCGAAAGTATACTCCCGGAGCCATGTAACACTATCCTTGATGGACTCTCCCATACACATGGCAAGCACTAGCTACAGATCCTATGCTGCCATAACCAAAACTCTGGCCGCTGCTACTACTAGATGCTCTTGGACCAAATCTGACAGGTCTGCGGGCTCCACTATGGCCATATCTGCTACTCCTTTGGACCCTATGCGGAGGCCTCTAGCCCTGCTGAGCAAATCCTCTCTACTGACTGCTGGAGCCAATCTGAAATGTAGTGTACTGAGTGCTCTGAGATCCTCCTGCTTGGATACCTCCCATCTAATAATAATCAGACATAACTCCCTGCCTGATCAATCTGAGCTCTATCTCCTTGGCCAACTCTATCACAGACTCAAGTGTCAGGCCTATAGTAAGCATCCCAACAAATGCAGAACCCAATCCAGTGACTTATGTAGTGACTGTGAAATACTGATCTCTTATCAAGCCCTCTACATAATGACCTAGTCTGAGGAACTCTCTAGTGTACTCCTTTATTGATCTGTGGCCTCTGGTAAAGTTTATCAGCCAAATTCTGTAACTCATCCGCATCAGCTCTGGGTAAAAATGTCTTATGAACTGCTCTCTGAACTGAGCCCAGGTAAATATCATCATATGAGGCTGGATGACCTGAACGAACCAATCTAATTATGACCCCTCAATTGATAGCTCAGTGATCAATATCCTCTAATAGTCTGTGTGAGCAGTCTGAATTCGCGACTCGATCGCATGGAGAAAATCCAACGGATCTGACATCCAATCAAATGATATCCTATCGACTCTGGAGTAAAATAATATTTCCTTTGGTCTGACATACCCTATTGAAGTGGAGGTTGTATCAGTTGTATCGCCCTGGGTACAACTGCTGCACCCTGTTGAACTCCTGGTGCAAAGGCAGCTTTATCAAAATTCTAGTTTGCAGGTTCCTCATGCTGCAGCTCTCTTCACCTACGGTGACCTGCCGCTCCTCGAGTTCTACCTCTACCCCTTCGCTAAACTGGTGGCTCAAGGTCTTGAGCCTCATCCTTATAAGACTCACCATCATCAGCCTCAATAACCGGTGGAGCAACTCTTGCTCACCTAATTCTAAAAAGACAAAAGCAAGAAAAAGTTCAAACAACAACAGACACCCTAATGATTACGTGAAAAAATAAAAGCAACGAAGACTTTTCAAAGACATAGTCGAACCTAATTGCTGCAATAGTTTCAAAGAAAAACTCAGACTTTAGCAACCTAGGTCCAACAATACTAAACCTAGTTTCTGATACCAACTTTGTCATGACCCAAACTCGGGAGTCATAACCGGCTCTAGGGAACGAGAATTCACATGAATCCGGAACCCGTAGCAAGCCTTAAAATAAAAAAAAACCACAACAAATAAAACCATAAATATGCTTCAAAATTAAAACTTTGAATAATATAAAGAAAACTCCATATCATAACATAATAAAATATTCTCAAACAATTATTCAAATAAAGAATCTCAGTCTAAAACAACAACAAATACTACAATAAGATGTACTACTACTGCAGCATCTAATAAAATACAAGAAAAGTTACAGTTCAAAATTTACATAAGTCAGTCGGGGAAAAAAGAGTCCGACGAAGAGTACTACTAGGAGAGGTTTGACGAGAAGAATCCTGAAAAATAATTGAGGGGGTCAAACCTCACTGAGTGAATCATTATTATATATATGCATGTAACCTAATACACGTACACACAAGCATCAATAATAATATTCACATATTTATATTTATATAAATATACATACAAATCACACAAATGCTTGAAAATATTTTTCGTATTTTATTTTACTAGAGGATCAAAGCAGAACCCTAAAAGTTCGCATCCCTGAATCACATAATCCTTACTAGCCATCTGGCTCACTTAGTTCCAATAACATTCTCTTATCCAATAATAGGTGGATTGGCCCTGAGACCCTGAAAGGTTCATCGAGCTACAACAATCCGCATGATCGGCCCCAAGACCTTGAAAAGTCCATCGAGGCACAACAGTCACGCCTATCAACAAAATCTTCATAATTCGGATATTCCATATTTCAAATTATAAATTCCACAATAGCATTCAAATATCAACCCTAGCATTCTAATGTACCGGTGCATCCGCAATCCTAGTGTAGCCTACTAGGTAGCACGTTCTATGACTATCCTCCAAAATATTTTATTCCAAATAAATAAATAATTCATCATAAATATACGCATCCATATTATAAAATTAGAATTTGCATTTAAGTATTCTTATGAAAACATATATATGCATGTATAATCATATTCAAGAAATATAAATGTATGCATATATAAAATCATAATAAATAATAATATATTCATATTTATTCGAAATATGGATGTCAAATCATGAATTCTATATGTCATGCATACATATAATAATAGCTCACATGTGTATGCTCCTCTATTATGATTCGGCTGGCCCGGTCCTGAAGGCTTAGCTCGCGGTGCAGCTAAAAAAAAAAAATAATTAGAAATAAATTCTTAATTTTATATTTTAGAGATTTCTAAAGAACGACTCGATCTAGAACCCGACTTGACTAAGACTCAAAATCTGGGACCAATCCGATGTCACGTTTTACAAAAAATTTACCAAAATTTAGGCAGAGTTTCCTTTGCAAAACGGACATCTCTTTACTAAAAGTATAGCCATTCCTACACACAAACACACTTCTAAAATATTCACATATCAATTTCTCGAGTTGGGCCCCCGAATTACAATTATTGTCCAACCGAGAACCAACACAATTCACAATCAATAAAATAATATAAATTCCATTTTTAAAATATAATCTTTCAAATTCTGCAATTAAATAGCATTAATTACAAATAATTATTTAAATTGCTAAAATATATAATAAAAATAACCAAAAACTCATTTAAGCTTAAATACAATAGATAAAATTATTATTCATATATTTTTCTGAAATTTACTAATAATTAGCTAAAAATAGATAATAATTCATAAAAATTATTTTAATACCATTTATTACTCAAAAATTGTACAAAACATAATAATTAACAATACTTTTAACTAAAATATAAAAATTACTAATTTATACTAATTTTTCCAAAAAAACATTTTTCACATAAACATTCAAAAATTCATAATAAAAATTATACACATAATTTCAATAAACTTTCTCACAAGGTATAATCTACATAATTAATAGAATTTATTAAAAATAATAATTTTTTCCTAGCTCGGAACAGTAACTCCGAGCTCAAAATAGTGAAATTTCAAAAACTGTCTTGAAAATTAAATGTAAATACATTTTTGGAAAGCTCATAACATCTAGATCAACATTTGTAACTACACTTAATCCAAATTCTAACTCAAAAATAACCAATATTCAAAAATAGGTAAATTCAATTTACCTAAATTTGGAGATATTAGAGGCTCGGATCGGACGAGTTCTTTGAAGGAAAATGAAGCCCACTCAAAGACGAAGAAAATGAGCTATCAAACTCGGACAGAGGACGCCGTAATCGTCATCGGCAAGGGGAAGAAGTTTTGGCCAAAAAATGGAACCGTAGAGAGAGAGAGAGAGAGAGAGAGAGAGAGAGAGAGACTTCACAGGAGCTGGGGATGTCGTCGGCTTACTGGAGGAGGATGACAACGCTGTGACGTGGATGACAGATGGTGGCGTGGTGGCTCAGGCAGTTTGGTTCCGACAGAAGAAAGAATAAGAAGAAGAAGAAAAAAAAATGATTCTGCCTTTTTTTTTTAACAAATAATAATAACTTTAAAATAATAGTAAAAAAATTAAATAATAATTTTAAAATAATAAAATCTCAAATTTTAATTATTTCTTCCCAAACATATATATATATATTTACATACTGAAATTTTTTTAAAGTGTATTAAAATACACTAAGTCAATAATATTAAAATAATATTCGATAAAATTTCAAATTTAATTTTACTAATAATTAAATATTATAAATTAATAAAAAAAAATTATTAACACTGTAAATCCCAGAAATCAAATT
>CATIWM010134194.1:0-10803 GCA_949671775.1 Mallotus repandus | reverse complement strand
GTTGCCTAAGAAGTTTAAAAAAACGTGTTTCAAAGCAAGAGGATAAATATGCTAAGAAACAAGTGGAAGTTATTGGTGCTAAGGCTAATATTGCTTAAATCAATAGCTTTTAGTCCACTTTTTAAGGGAAGATTTATATTTTTTTAATTAGAAAAAATGCTACCTGATTCTTGAATCTACAAGTTTCTTAGTGAATTTTCATTTTTGAGTTTTTTATTGATTACCCTTTGTTTGGAAAGTGAGAAAATTTGTAAAAAATTCTTTGAGTTTTTGTTAATGGAAATGTGATATGGTAGTGGAGTGTAAGGTGACATCTGATGTGTTTTTAGGCTTTAAACATTGTTTGACATGTCATTAGCCCACTTTGAGGAGATTTGTAAAGTAACTAACATATTAGCGCCTTCTATTAATTTTGACTGCTTAGGATTAACGCTGCAATTTTTTAAAAGTTCATGAACTCAATTGAAAAACTTAAATCTTAGAAGACTTAATTGAAAAATTGATACAACTTTTAGAAGTAACGAAGTCATTATCCCTATAGAAAAATATATGTTCATTCATTTGATTGCTTAAATATTTATTGTAAAATAGTCTAATTTAAAGAAATATTTTTTAAAAAAGTTATTTATTTTAAATTCAATTGAGTTTAAAAATTATTTTAAATATAACATAAATTATGAGAGCATCCACATTAAGGGTTTCATATGAGTGATAGCCCTCATGACACTCTTCATTACATGGTACCCATAGTGGGCGTGTAATGCTCATGATATGGATCATGAGTGTTACACGCATAATGGACTGTAATTTGTAGCTTTTGCCTTTTTTTAAAATTTAACAATTTTCAAACATTTTTTTGCACACACCCGCGCACATAGTCATGCTATATTGCACACCCGCGCACACGGCCATGGTATAATACACACATGTGCACATGGCCATGCTGTAGGCCATACTACGTTGCACAACCGCGCACACGGCCATACTCAGACCCGCGCACCAAGTGGGTCTAGATCATTACACATTTTTTAGTGTAATCTATAGTAAAAAAAAAGTGGAACTAAAGGTCAAATTACACCCTGAACTTATAGCCAAAGTGCAAATAAGTCGAATTTTAACTTTTTCAACATATTAGGACAAAACTTTCATTTTTTATCTCAATTAACTCCAAACCACAATGTGTGTAATGCACATGCTTTTTAAGAATGTGAGTTGAATAAATCAATAATAAATAAATATATATTTAACTATTTCTTCATTTCTCTTTCCTCTTTCACTTTACAGTGAATTTTTTATTTTTTATTAATTTTTAAAATAATTATTTAACTTTCTTTTTTCTTTTCTTTTTATAAAATAACAAAAATTTGTTTTCTTTCTTTCAAGTTTTAAGGCAGATTTGTCTCCGCCGACATAATCACTGCCAATAAAGAAGAGGATGTGGAAACCACCAGAACATCAGATTTCTAGCCGACAATAGAGAAGACGATTAGCTTAGCTCTTTCTATGGTTTAGCTCAACCTCATTCTTGAATTGCTTTGCACCTTGTCCAGAGCTTTTGGATAGCTTCTTCATAGCTATTTCTTATCTGTTAGGAAGTGTACCCTGAGAATTAAATACTTTCCCTAGTCATTTAGAAAATGTAGTTTGCTTTAAGTATATAGTATTCAAATCTTCAAGAGTAAAATGTACCATTTGTTGTGGTATTATTACTTGCTCACCTAGTAGACCTCACCAAATCCACCTTCACCTAGCTTATTGTTAGTAGAGAACTTATCCGTTGTAGCTTCTATCGTGTTTATATCAAGTTATAAGGACTCTACAGTTGTAATTTTATTTCCAACTGCATTTATATAAATGACTACTAAGTATTCATATACCATAGAGAATAACAAAAAAATAGAATCAACAGTACATGAAAAGAGCATGGATTGGTGTTTTATCATTAGTAAAGAAGTTGGATAATTTTTTTTAACCATCCTCTTCCTAAATAACATCATACTTTTTTCTTCCCTACCTCCTTAGAAAACAACAACCTAATAAGAAAAGCACAATCGAGACAGTAACTGGGACAATAATTGCTATTATTACAACAGTGGTGATACCGCTTTTCCCTGCATAAATTCACACATAATAGGTACCTTTTTAAACGTCTTCTGAAACCACTGGAGACGCCGCTTTTCCACATCCATTTCTGAAAATCTTGGTACCTTTTTAAAGCACCCTTCTTTTCCGTTTCATTTCTCCCAAGCTTAATTCTGAACAAAGAAGAAGTATATAATTTTGTGGAACAAATTAAACTAAGAAATCAGAAGAGAAAATGAAAGAAAAAACAGAGAGAATCATAAACTAAAACTATTTAGATGTATTGTACTTCGGCCACTCATCCAATTCAATGCCATATAGTACATCAAATACGTGATGATCCTTCCTTGCCATTGAGGTTGCGAAACCATGAACAACATCATGAATTTTGGCTTTAAACTCGCTTTTGCCTTCCAGAAAAAAGGTCATTAAACACTTTAAATAGTCTATCTCTTGTGGCTTGCATTGTAGTACGCTGTTTAAATAAGCCCAACCCTAAACTAAGCAACAACAACAAACTAGAAGCAATTGAGAACTCCCTTAAGAGTAGAATCTAGTGGCAAGAACTTACAAAACTGAGCCTTAAATTTCATGCAGTGTCTAATTATTGGTCCCCAAGTAATGGCAAGCAATCTAGGAGCTGCTGAAAGACATCTTAAAATAGTTGCTACTGTGCCAACATGTGAAATTCTACCCACCTGAACTCATAAAATGAAGAAAGATTAGAAATACCAATGACTAGAGTATACAATATATTTATATCTTTTGCATGCATCTGATAAGTTTTTTAAAAACAGTCAGTCCGAAAATCACTTTCGGTTGCATTAATGGTGTTTATATTTGAAACGGTGTTAATGCACTTTTTAAACCGATCGCCGGACACCACTTATTTGATGGAAAAGCCAATTGAGATTTAATTTTGAATTTTGTGAATTGATTTTGTACTAGATATTTGTTGGGCATAGTTAAAGAAAGGAACAATTATAATTTGTTGGGTATGACTTGAAGAGGAAAGATAGAATATTATGTCCATGGGGATGGTGGCCATGGTGGATTTTGACGAAGTACATGATGGAAATTGAAAGAAATAATTTTGATTTATTTGGGTAGGGTTTTGATAATAATTATAAAATAATAAAATTGTAAAAAATAATAATAAATAAGTTTTTATTATTTTAGTTTATTTATAAGGGGGAGTGGATTCCACTCGCATGGCATGCATGAAATTAGAGTAAATTGGCCTTAAAAATAGAAGTTTTGTCCTTAATTGTTAAAAAATTTAAAATTTGACTTATTCGGCTATTCACTTCAAGTTCATGGGACAATTTGACCTTTAGTTTAGAAAAAGTGTAATGAATGAGGGGAGGTATAATACATCCGCAGACACCTAAACTTGCACAAATTTGTCACTATAACAACTGAACTTTTATTTTTGTTTGTTTAACACTTAAACTTGCTTATCACCTTATATACAAAACACCTCTCAAGAGACAACATCTATCACTGTAGCACGTGTTTTATACATACACTGACTAAGATGATACATCAGTCCCGTAAGACAACATGACTAGGATTTATAGGATGACTCAAATTTGGCATGTCATTTAGGATGTTTAGGGTGTTCAAGGTAAAACTAAAGTAAAGTAAAGTTAAAGTTAACTTCTTTTCTTTTCCTATTGCCATCGGCTTGTGTCTGCAAATCAGAGTTCATCAAATTATTATTTTTTTTTTAAACAAATTGTTGAGTTTGATATAGAGTAAAGTAGCATTGCTTGTTTAATAAAACACCCTTGCAATTTCTAAAAATAAAATCAAAGAAGAACTTCGCTTTAATGGAATCAAATTTGAAGAAAGAATTTACATGAAAAGCAATTGAATAGGTGTTTCTGTTGAAGAAGGATTTGAAAGAATTTACATGAAAAGCAACTGAATAGGTGTTTCTGTTGAAGAAGGAGAATCATAATATTCTTGAATCAGACACAAGCAAGGTAATTTTTAACCTTTAGTTGTAGTACAAATTGCATTGAAAGTGATTTTGGTAATATTAATATTAAGTAGAAAAGTTAGGGCTTTTTTGTTGCATGTGAAGCAACTTTTCTTTTGTTAGCTGTAAAGTTAGAGCTTTTTTTTATTGTTGTCATATGCAAAGTTAGAGTTTTTTTTATTGTTTTTATCTATAAAGTTAGAGCTTTGTCATATATACATTATTTAATGTCTAGAATTTGTTATGAATAATAGTTCTAAATTTTATTAGTGGTTTATTAAAAAAAATCAGTGTCCATCTTTGCCATTGAGCACTGTACTTCTTATTGAAGTTTGTTAATGCTTTAGAAGTTTTGTGCTTGTAGAGTGTGGTTGAGTTTTCTGGCGTTATGCCACCACAGAGGTATAAAAATTTATTTACTCTGTTTTTCTTCCCTATTAATTTAATAGTTGTTAGTTTGCTCTGTGCTACTCTTTGAAGTTGGACACGAGCCTATGAACTTATGCTTCGACAAAATTTGGCTCATACCAAACCACAATTTTGTTGATTTTTAGATTTTACAATTCAGAATGCTAATGTGTATTGAAGGGTCCAAAATTATTCATTGTCAAATAACATGGTGTATTTCATCGTCATCGTCATTGTCATCAAAACAAATTCTCACAAGAACATGAACAAATTCTCAAAAAAACAAATGCACTTCATTTCATTGAATTTTTTCGCAGATAAGAATATGAGCCTTGTCAGATGATAACTAACTACAAACCCCAACCATCATACTACCTGTAATTAACTATAACCTAACTACAAGAAACTACCATCATATTAACTACAAACCATAAAACCCCATTACAAAAAAAAAAAAAAAAAAAAAAACACATACTTAAATCCTTCTTGTGATCAGAAATAATAAGCTAATTAGTTGAGTTTGAGAGAAAGAAGACAAGGACGAAGAAGACTCTGCACGGTGAAGAGAGAAAACGAAATAAACATGGTGAAGAGGAAGGTGAAAAAGCTAAAAACGAAGAGAAAAAAAAAAGGTAGCAATGAAAAGTAAAAGAAGCCTCTAGTTAAAATCTGCTATTAACATTTTATTTTCCCACTTGGCATCTTTTATGTATGTGACGCGCTAAAAAAGAATTAACAACGCACGTCTTGCCACTTGGAAGAGAGGTGTTTATATATGAGGTGATAAGCAAATTCAAGTGTTAAACTGACAAAAATAGAAGTTCAGGTGTCAAAGTGAAAAATTCATGCAAGTTCAATTGTCTGCGGATGTATTATGCCAATGAAAAGATAATAAAGTGATGATATAATATGTCCATTACACTCTACGGAGTGTAAACCTATGTGGATGTTCTAACATCGACAAAATTAATTGAGTTGCATCCATATAATAAATATTTATTGATTTATGATATATTAATTAAATTAAAAAAATTATATAATTAAAAATAATGAAAATATTTAATTAATTTTATTTAACATTAGTAATTAAAGTAATAATTTAAAAAAATATTATTTTTAATTTGTAATTTTTGATATTATTTAGGTGAATTATATAATTATTATGTAAATTAAATAAAAAATAAAAAATATTTATTTAAAATATAAAAAAATAATATTTTTAAAAGTTTTAAAATAGAAATGTAAAATAAAAGTTTTATTTGAAGAGTTAACTAACAAAAAAAAAAGGTTCTATGGGAAGAACTTTTTAAAACTTGTAGATGGTAAAGAAAAAATAAAAAAGTATTAGAAGTGTTGTTATCCAATCCATTACAGAAGTTCATAAAAAATAAAAAAATAAAAAAATAAAAATTTTAAAATAAAAAAATGTTAAGAAGAAGGAGGGCCCACAACAACCAAAGGAAACGCTCCCAACACAAAATTCGAAACCAAAGCACTGAGCGCGAAATTTGAAGAAAAAAAATAATAAAAAAACTATTTCTCTCAGAAAAACAAAAATAAAAAAATTTGAATTTGTCAAAAGAAGAAGAAATGATACTGTGAGATTCGTTCCCTTCCTTTTTAGTTTTTAGTGTAAACTACTGAAGCTCCGTTTGGCTGCTCAGAAAATGGAGGAAAATTAGACCCAACCACCGCACCATCCTCTTCTTCTTTTATCAACATTTCACTTTTTTTTTTAGGTGAACTTACATTAAAGTTTTGCAATTCTTCTTTTTTTTTTTAATATAAATTTGGTTAGTTGCAAATTTTTCTGTAATATAAGATGAAGATTGTATATTTGTAGGTTTTCGATTGCGCTCTGATGGCATCCCATTGTACGCTTTGAACAAGAAGATGAAGAAGGCACATGCACAGATGAAACCTAAAGGAGGAGGAGGAGGAGGAGGAGGAGGAGGGGCAGCGGCAGCATCTTCTAGGGTTAATGCTCAACAGATTGTTTTTGAGCTCAAGCAGAAAGTGGTCACCGCACTCAACAAGCTTGCTGATAGAGATACTTGCCAGATAGGTGTTGAGGAGCTTGAGAAAACTGCACAATCCTTATCCCCCGATGGAATTCCCCCTTTCTTATCTTGTATTTTGGACACCGGCAAGGAACAAAAGTCTGCTGTTCGAAAGGAATGCATTCGATTGATGGGTCTCTTGGTCGACTTCCACTACCCTCTCATCGCACCCCACCTTTCCAAAATGGTTTCTGCCATTGTTAAGCGTCTTAGAGACCCTGACTCTGTTGTCAGGGATGCTTGTGTCCAAACAATGGCCATTTTTGCCTCTAAATTGACCCCTCTTGCTCCTCCTGATTACAATGCTGGAGTCTTTGTCTCCTTGGTCAGACCTCTTTTTGAAGCTCTAGGTGAACAGAATAAGCAGACGCAATCTGGTTCAGCACTGTGCTTGGCTAGGGTTATCGACAATGCCCATGATCCTCCCGTTTCTATTTTGCAGCGAATGTTAACTCGGACTATTAAGTTGCTTAAGAATCCACACTTCATGGCCAAACCAGCAGTTATTGAGTTGAATAGAAGTGTTCTTCAGGTAATTTGTCCACTATCCCACATAATTTCTACTTCTTTTATTTTCGTAATATGTCATATTTACCTTGCTCATTAAACTAACTATTAAAAGCATGTTTTGTTCAAATTGCCATTCATCAAATATCTTAAATTGCTTAACGGAAATTCGTGTACAAGTTTGCTCTGGCTGCTGTTCTAGTTACATTATCCGCTGCTTGGTGTCCTTTAATTCATAGTGGACTGTGTGATCAGCAGTTTAGATGCCAAACAAAAAGTTTCATTTACTTGTTAGAAGGACTGTGCAGTAATTCTAGTTCATCAGCTAATTTACTGCTTGAGAATTGGTTTGTGTCTCATCTTGGACTGAACTTGTGTGGACAATTGCTTTAATCTCTATTTCAGGCAGGGGGTGCTCCTTCGCGAACTGTTCTATCTGCAGCAATGTCTAGTATCCAAGACGCTCTTAAAGATAGTGACTGGACAACACGCAAAGCAGCTTCTGTAGCACTAGCAGAAATTGCTTCATGCGGAGGATCTTGGTTGGGATCATTCAAGTCTTCTTGCATCAGTTATCTTGAATCATGCCGTTTTGACAAGGTTAATGTTGGTTCACTACTTGCATTCAAAGAATTCACATTGTGGTTAACGGTTTATCTTGCATTAAGTTTTATGCTTCTTATTGTGTTATTTGTAGGTCAAACCAGTTAGAGACACAGTACTCCATGCGCTACAGTGCTGGAGAAGTCTTCCAGGGCCTGATACTCCAGAACCTTCAGAAACTGGCTCTTCAGTAAAAGGTTTTGTTGCCCATGCTTAAACTTGATATATTCACTTGGTTGATTGGATTTTATGTAATATACTCATTATTTGTTTTTCTGTATAGATTTCGTCTTGTTTTCACCTTATGCACAACTATTTGCTAATGATTTGATTTGAAGTTGATTAATGAGATGTGAAATTCCACTTAGAAAATGCCACAAATTAAAATGGCATTGTTGGCTTGTTAGGATGCAAGAACAGTGTTATGCAGACATAACATAAATATTACTATGGGGTTAGTTTCATCAACTGAAGTGTAAAATGATGACCTGCAACTGAGATAACATTGGAATAAAGCAGGAAAGTAATTTCTTGTGTTTGATGAAGATGAAGCTAAATTATGATTCTTGTATTTCTAATACAGAGAAGCACCTATTTTTTACTGCTTGTTCACTTTGTAAAATGACCTATTGATTTTTCCTTAATGCTTTAAACAAATGAAGCATTGAAACTTGAAAAAAATCAATAAGAGGGTTTAACAAAAATATGAACTGTCTATTATCAGTTCACAATTAGAACCAGCTATCTGATCCAGAAATTGGTTACAATGTAGTGGTGTGTTACCATGGATCTTAAACAAATAGAATCCTAATGTCCTTTTGCGTTGTCTCTTAGATGGGTCTTACCTTCAACATAGAACATAACGTCGTATCACCTTGGTTATTATTGACTTTGCACAGAATTCTGTTTATATTGATCTTTTTACACTTTGATTTGCTACATTAGTCTGGAAATGCAATAAACCATTTTTTTTATGGGGCCCTAATTTGAGTTGAATTTCAGATGACTTATTTCATATGGCTGGAGAAACAGTATAATTCATGAGAATTTACCTTTGAACAGTTTCTTTGGTTGGGTGGAATTGAGGAGTGAGGAAAAGCTAAAGAACAGAAATTAGAGGAATTTCCTTTGTTTGGATGATAACAAGATGAGAGAAAGGAAGATAAACTGTTTGCCAATTACCCTCAAGGAGCACTTTTTGCTTCTTCCATTTAGGAGGAAGCCAATAGAAATAAAAGAAACGAACAAACAAGAAAAATAAAACTTGAATTCAGTAATGTTTTTTCTTAATGTCAATAACGAAGTCATTTAAGAAGATAATTGGAAAAAAAACCTCTCTTCTTTTATCACATTTAAACAATGTAAGGGAATATGATTTCATTTAATTTCTTTCTTTTCCTTCTGATAATTTCTTTTCCTTTCTGTTGTACCTTTTGAGAATTAAACATAAAGATACTTTTTTTTAAGAAGAGATTTGGAGTCCAAGGACTTTTGTTACACTTTTCTTGATAAATTTTTGAATTCATAAAAGAAAAGGTAAAACAAAAACCAAAGCTTAAAGCCTAAATGAAATTGTGCTTTCTTTATAGATTTCAGTTCTCCTCAAATCAATGCGCATCCATAATATTAGTCTAATCTACATTCATGAATGTAATAGAAGGAAAAAAAGAAAAAGAGAAAAACATATAATTTGGAGCTCATCAAGTAATTAAAATTAAAAAATAATATGTAAATGGTAACTGAAAAACTACACTAATGTGAACTCCAATTTGCGAAGAATTTCTTTGCCTGGCTGATTATTGCAGATAACACTATTTTTAATAGAATCTATTTAGAATGGTATGGCTATATGTTTTCATCCTTTGGATATTTCCTTTAATAGCATGCTGTCTGTTGTAAATCATTTTTTTTTGTCAGCTTATCATATTCTCCCTGCAGAAAATTTTTGCAGAGGTGACTACAGCGATCTTACCTGTACCAGTGACTCTGTGAGAAAGGATTTTACACCCAAAAAAGCTGTTACAGACTTAGCTAAAAGAAGGATTCCTTTATCTGTTAAAAAAACTTGCCAAAATTACCTGGATTCTCAGCATCACAAAGAAGATGACTGGCAAATTGAAATAGCTGTGCCGAAATCCCACAATGTTTCTTTAGCAGATTTTTGTACTGAGGAATCTGAGGGTAGTTCTGTACCCAAGACATTAGAAAGAATTAGCTCCGATGTTACAAGTACACTAGATAATGGGTGTGATTATGTGCCTGTTGATGACAAGCAAGACAGTTCATCAGTGTCCAACCTTGTTGCTGACAACTTTGAGACCAAGTTTGTAACAGTTTCTTATGGGGAGGGTGATTTGCAAAAGATAAAGGGAAGAAACCAACGTTTTGCAACTGAACGGATCAATAATGAAGAACAAGTATATTCTGCACAAATACGAGATCGCAGGAGTCTTGATTCTACAGTCACAGCAGCTAGTTCCCAACCTTCACATGGATGTTGTTCACAGGTCGCCAATGAAATGGCTTGCATTCAGAAACAGCTTCTGGAGATTGAAAGCAAACAGTCTAATCTAATGGAACTGCTACAGGTAAATATTTCTAGAAGTTCGGAATCTGTAGATTAGGTTGATATTCTGGCAAACCATATTGCTATCACTTTTACGGACTTTACTATAGTATGGATTTTATCTGCCCATTGTCTTTATCTACATCAGATTTTTTTATATCTGCTTGTTGAAAGAAATCTCTTGTATCTCTTCTATTTTGCTTGGCTATCATAGGCTCCACTTAATTGAAAATTAATTGCACAGGGAAATTGACAAACTATTCTTACAGCTTTTATTGCATTAAATAGTTTTAATTGCTTTTTCATTCACTTGAGAGATTGCTTACTTGGGAGAAAGCCTTGACAGAACTTGCAAGGTTGCTCCTTTGGTGACCTCAAGGTTACAGGATCAAGGTGTGGAAACAGCCTCTTTGCAAAAAATGCAAGGGGACTGCACTAAACTGGGGAGCACTTTATACACTGGGCAAGCTCTTTTAGAGATTATTTATTTGCTTTGCTGCAACCAGGAGATCAAATATCTGCCCATTGCATCTGAATATTTGTAATATAATCTTTCTTACAGGTGTTTTCAACTGGCATTATGGATAATTTGT